>JAUUDZ010016642.1:0-22303 GCA_032361705.1 Panulirus versicolor | reverse complement strand
CTTTTTATTACCACACATCTCTCTTACCCTTTCATTACTTACTCAATCAAACCACCTCACACCACATATTATCCTCAAACATTTCATTTCCAACACATCCACCCTCCTCCGTACAACCCTTGCAACCATATAACATTGTTAGAACTACTATTCCTTCAAACATACCCATTTTTGCTCTCTAAGATGATGTTCCCTCCTTCCACACGTTCTTCGTTGCTCCCAGAATCTTCACCCTGTGACTCACTTCTGCTTCCATGGTTCCATTCACTGCTAAGTCCACTCCCAGATATCTAGAACACTTCACTTCCTCCAGTTTTTCTCCTTACCCCCCAATTAACTTGTCCCTCAATCCTAATAACCCTAAAACCTTGCTCTTATTCACATTTACTCTCAACTTTCTCCTTTCACACACTTTCCTATAGTCTCCAAATTCTGCAGTTCTTACTCGAATCAGCCACTAGTGCTGTATCACCGGCGAAAAACAATTGACTTGCTTCCCATGCCCTTTCATCCTTAAGAGACTGCATACTCGCCCTTCTGTCCAAAACTTTTGCATTTACTTCCATAACCACCCCATCCACAAATAAATTAAACAACCTTGGGGACATCACACACCCCTGCCACAGACTGACATTCACTGGGAACCAATCACTCTCCTCTCTCCCTACTCATATATGTGAATTACATCCTTGATAAAAACTTTTCACTATTTCCAGCAACTTATATCCCACACCATGTACTCTATCAAACCTATCATAGGCCTTCTCCAGATTCATAAAAGCTACATAAAAATCCATCGGTTTTTCTAAGTATTTCTCTTACACATTCTTCAAACCAAACACCTGATCCACATATTGTCTACCACTTCTGAAACCACACTGCTCTTCCCCAATCTGATGCTCTGCACATGTTCTTACCTTCTCAATCAATACCCTCCCATAAAATTTCCCAGAAATACTCAACAAACATATGTCTCAATAGTTTAAACACTCACCTTTATCCCCTCTGCCTCTATACAATGGCACTATGCATGCATTTTGCCAATCCTCAGGCACTTCACCATGACCCATACATATGTTAAATATCCTTACCAAGCAATCAACAACAGTCACCCCCTATTTTTTAATAAATTCTACTGCAATACCATCCAAACCTGCCAGGAAAGAGATATGTAACACAAATAAAGAATCTAAAAATAATCATCAGTTTCTCCAATATATAAATGAACCTCTGAAAAATCACACGCTAACTCAGACTTGGCAGACTAATTGACAGACTGTTAGCCTTGACTGGAGCACTCATAGCAATCCTCACCAAATGATCCAAGTGTCAGCTGACTGAAGGGTTCATAACATCATGGTTACTAAGATTAAATTAGTTAAGTTTGGTGGGTGATTAGATCATTGCTTTTAAGCAGATATTTTAGAAAGCATCCAAACACAGTATAGTAAAAATCATTCCTTTATTAAATGTGACTGGCATAATTAGTCATATGTTCTCCTCCCTCACTGTATTTACTCAATGGCTGATTACAGAGCTACATATTGAGGGCTATGAGAGTGTTTGCATGAAAAAAATTTTGGTTGATTTGTTTAACTAGGAAAATGAAGAGATCAAAATTTGAAATTATTTCTGAAGAACATGATTTTCATCAAAAAATGTGGTGACACTGATATAGAAAAGCATTTAGTTAAGAGGTAGATTTATGATCTTTCAGGTTCCAAACTGTGTTGATACACCTTATCATGCCTAATGTAACTTATTTTCTTCAACAGTCATCTAGACAATCGAGTATTTGCATCCTTGGCGAATGGAGATATCATTATATATCGCCGGGACCTTTGTGGAGGATGGAATGTGGCAGACAGACAAGTTGTAAGCATTAGCACAGCTGCAGCACCAGTAACCAAAATGATGGCTGTAGCTGGGAAGCTGTGGTGTGCAGCCATGAACACTGTTCGAGCCCTCAGTACTGTGTCACTACAGGTGGAAGTAAGTGCATGTTAGAGGTTAGGGTAACTTAAATTTTGAATGGAATAAGATTCAATGCAAATGATGCTCAATTTCCTGATGGCATGTAATATTTTTATATCATATATAAAAAACTTAAATTTCTAACATATATTGACCTCTTTTCAGTAAGAAACACAAATAATATAAAAAAAATCATCACAGTATGAGATTGTTAGAAGTACAATATAGAGCTCAGAAGCATGCACAAGAGCAAGAGAAGCAAAACAGCATATTTTTCACTGATTTTCTTCCTTTAATCTTTTCAGGAATGGTGGTATATGGTAAAGATTAAAACCTGAGAATACATAATTATCACTTTACATCCTTAACATTTACCACCATTTCATCTTATTCTTGTATTTGACCTATCCCTTCACATTTCTTTTACCCAGTTTTATGTTTTGTGACGCTCCATTCCAAACTTTCAACAACTGCTGTTTCTAATCTGTAAATATGTAAAATATATAGTGTTCTCTCAGCTCATATTGACCCAGCCATTTTTCAGATCTTTGAATGTAGTGCCTTCTATGATCCTATTCAAATGAGGACGTGCAGTGGGAATTGGGCGAGGTATATGTGACAGACACCATTGCTCTAGGAGTTTACCAAGGTCTGTCAAAGTAATAGTAAACTTAAGTCTTCTATCATATATGATTCTACCTACATGTAAATAATGCTTTCTTCAACAGCATTCGTTTGTGGTTGGTGGGGAAAATGGGCGAGGTGTCTCATGTATGGTATCAGCAGGTCATGGGGTTTGGATATCAGTACACAATTCAGCTTCTGTGAGACTGTACCATGCAGCTACATATGAGTGTCTGTGCGAAGTAAACGTTGCTCCAGCAGTCACAAAAATGCTTGCAGGTAAGTTAATGATATGCATAGACTTTAAATATTTTTAGTTAACCTTTTAAATTTTGGGTTTTTATAACAGTGCAAAAAAAATTGTACACAGCTTGAAATATTTTACACTGCTTTTGTCAGTGGGAAACACTTCTGCTCCAACAGTTGTGGGGATATCTTTCACTAGACTACCTGGCTTTGTTTGCAGCAAGACCACTGGTAAATCAAATGACTAGTACTACAAAAGACTGTTTACAATGATATACATGAAGACACCACATTATTGAGCAGTGAAGCTGATGTATCCTATCTAAACTGAATTAGAAAGGAAGGGAACAAATTAACAAATTAAGATTGTATTTGTGGACAAGTTTCAATTATACTGATAACAAAAGAGCGAACAGATCTATAATGTGTTTTGGGTTGCATCAGAAAACCTATGTTGAAGAACAAGAAGTTACCTTCTCCTCACAGATTTTGTCAGAATTTATTTGCCCTGTTATTGTCCAGTGCCCCACCCCACAGTGAGAGACAGGAGGAAAACATTCAAACAGATATATCATGCTTGTAAATACTTTATTGCATTCAGTTATCCAGTATATCAGTTCATTTTTTACCATCTATAAATGCCATCTGTGTTCTTAAAAGTGGGCAAACCTCACATCCCATGAGTGGTGTGTAACCTTGTAAAAAAGAGAAAAAACAGTAGTAGTTGTACTTGTTGTAGTAGTAGTAATAGTAGTGATAATAGTTGTAGTAAGAACAGTATGCCGATAAGGTCCTACAGAGTTAAGTACAAAACTTTTGAAAACCTTATATAACTTAAAAAGAAATACTTATATCTAAGAGGTTTACTGTTACTGAGTGGCACTTGAAAGGGTGGTGATATGCTCAGAGCATCAGACTGGGGAGGAACAATGCAGCCTCACAAGTATCAGAGGATGCATGGACCAGGTGTCTGCTTTTAAGAACCTGTGTGAGAAATACTTGGAAAAAGAAAGGGATTTGTACATGACATACATGGATATGGAGAAAGCATATGATAAGGATGATAGATATACTTTGTGGAAGGTGCTATGAATATAATGTGTGATAGGAAAGCAAACAGAAGGAGTGAGAAGTTCCAATCAAGGTAGTAGTGTGTGCATGCAGGAGGAAAGCGAGTGAGTCTACGTTAAGATGAGTATGTGTCAAGGTTTGTAATATCACTGTTGTTGTTTACCCTGTTTATGGATGGGGTGGAGGGAGAGGTGAATGCAAGGAATTTTGATAGGGGGTCATGTCTAAAATCAGTTATGGGTGAGAGGATCTGGGAGGTGGGTCAGATTCTATTGCCAGATGGTACAGCTCTGGTGGCAGGCTCAAATGAGAAACTGCAGAAGCTGGTGTCTGAGTTTGGGAATGTCTTTAAAAGTGAAATCTGAGAACTGATTCAATTAAAAACAGGGTAATGAGGTTTAGTAAGAGAGAGATACAGGTAGGTTTGAATGCGAGTTTGAATAGAGTGACCTGGAGGAAGTGTGGTGTTTCGGATACCTGGTAGGGGACATGGCAGCAGATGAACTGTTGGAGTTGAAGTGAATCATTAACTGGGGGAGTAAGGCATATGTTGTGGGTGTATTGAGGAGTGTATGGGAAGAGTGGTTACTGTCAGTATGGGTAAAAATGGGTAAGTTTGATGGCACTGTGGTTCTGATGGTGCTGCATGGATGCACGATGTAGGCCCTAAATGAAAAAGTACAGAAGAGAACGGACATGCTGGAAATGAAATGCTTGAGGATAATACATGGTGTGACACATTGAGAAAGAGATGTGGTAGTAAGAAGAGTATGGTAGTAAGGAGGAGATTGTACTGAATTGGTGAGGATGTATAAAGAAAATGTGTGAGGAAAGTATGACTAATGTCAGAGATGGAAGAGATGGAAGAAGGAGATGCGGAGGATGAGAGATAGTAAGATGGAGGTAAAACTTCTCTGAGCTAATGGGGCTTGAACATGTAGGAGAGTGTTAGGTATGCAAGGGATAAAGCAAAATGGAGGGAAACTGTATACAAGAGGTGATATACTGTCAGTGAGCCGAACAAGGGTATATGGAGTAGTCAGGAAAAATTACAGAAAGGTCTGTAGAGCCTGGTTGTGAATAGGGAGTGGATGCGAGCAAATTAGGCCATTCTTCATCTGTTCCTAATGCTTACATGTTAACATGGGAAATAGCAAAAAAAATATGAAAAAAAAAGCATACAAAATATAGAATCCTGAAGTAATGACACTAAAAACTAAATAATGAACATATAAAGAAAGAAAATTGAGACTGATCTATGAGATGAACCAAACTGGTTTGGTAGCAACTCATCCTTAAGGTGCACAATCTTAGAAAATACTGAGCTCTGATCGGCAGGAAGTGAGTGAGTCAATGACACCGTCCCAGTGTTGGTCACTAATTAGCCAAGAACAGTTACAAAAGTAGCTAACTTCAGTAATCACAGTGAGTGTTTATGGTAGGGGGAGTGAAGGTTAGTGTTTCCTGACTGTACATGCTATAGGTCAGAAGGTCCTGTCCCCAAAATTCTTTGATAATGTATCTCATGCTCATGGGAAAGCCCACAGAGGAAAGAAAGTTAACCTTCACTCTTTGCAGTTTAATGGTACAACCCTTTCTCAGACATTGTGTTTATTTTCATTAATCCTACTTCATTAACGACACAGAATAGGCCTTTGCACTTAATCTTCCTCATCATCCCACCCATGAATGAATTAAACAACCATGGTAACATCATACACCTCTGCCACAGAACCAGTTTCAACTGGAACCACTTTCCCTCGTTTCTTACCACATGCACAGACACCTTACCTTCTTGATAAAAACTCCTCACTTCTAATATCTTTCCACCCATAACATACACTTGTAACATTTTCCACAGAGCATCTCTATCACATGCACTTTCCTCATCCATAAATGCCCCATACAATCCTTCTATTTCTTTAAGTATTTCTTTCACACATTCTTCAAAGCAAACATCTGGTCTACACATCCTCTACCATTTGCAAAGCCACAATGTTCCTCCCCAATCTGATGGTCTGTGTTGCCAACACTTTCTCAATTACCACTCTTATATATAACTTACCAGGTACACTAAACAAACTTATACCTCTATAATTCTAACATCCACCTCTGTCCCCCTTCCTCAGGCTCTTCACCATGAGGTGAAAAATCCCAACTAAGCAATCAACAACACAGTCTCCCCCTTAGGGAATTCAACTGTAATACCATCCACTCCATTTGCCTTGCCACTTTTCATCTTACACAAGGCTTTCACCAATGCTTCTCTCATCAAACAACACTTACCATGACTCTCTCACTTCGCATACCACCCAAACCAAACCACCCTACACCTGCCACCTTATCATCAAACGTATTCTGCAACAGAAATAAAAAGCTTATCTTTCCCCCACACTTCAGATGGGACTGTGATTCATGTTTCTTTAGGGTGTGTGGCTTCTGAGGGATTTATGTCTGGTGAGCAAGAGTTTAGACTGAGTTCAGAGGGTGGTTGTGCAGTGCTTGTCGGATTATTTCAGTGTGTATTTGATTTGTCTGTTGTATTTGTTGACGGTGGAAGGATCTGTGAGTAGAGGATACTAAGTGTAAGGCAGGGGTAAGCTTTTTATTTCTACTTAGGGATGGCAGTTAGTTATATACATCTAAAGGTATAAGCAAAAAAGAATTCTTCTATGTATCATACACCTCTCATAGCTATGTAGCAAATACTGCTCAGTTTCATCTACACTTAGTGGTCCACTGGATATCCTATCACCTTTGAAGGTTAACTGAAGAAATCATATGTAATTGTTATGTAAGGAAGCCTTAAGCATCTCAAGACACCACCATAGATTAGCTGAACTTTGGTTGCTGGCACAAAAGGATCATTTGTAGATCTATGCAAGGTTTCCTTTACCAGTTACTAGGTTAACTAGAACACAATTTTCAAAATAGAACTTATATACATCCCAGTTGGGTGAAACATTGTTAACAAGTGCTACATGCCCTTTAACTTAAGCTGTGCCACTGTCTGGTGTATGAGATATTCCAGTACTCTCAGGCATACAGAGAGAGATTAATGAATTTTTGGATATGTTTTTGTCATAAACAGACATGATTACAGATAGTTTTCATTACTAATATCTATGATCTTATAATAGTGTCAACTTCATAAATTATAACATCATGAAGCTGTAGATCTTGTTCAGGCCTCATGGATATCTGTGCTTATACTGTGTATGGAAAAAATATTAGGCTGTAGCATTTGGTAACTAAGCATGGGATGTTACTTCATTCATTAATGGCTGTATAGTTTGCCTTGAAGAGATTTGCTAGTTAAGTACTATCACCATAAACGCCTTAGCTGCAGTGAAACTGCAGGACATCAATTCCCTAGCCACAGTGAATGGGGAATGTTAAGTGGTTTATGGACTTCTTGGTATTCAGGCACACTTACCTTCAAATGACAAGCCTGACTTACATTGTTTTTAGGTTATAGCTGAAACAAGGTGAACGTTGCTTTAAGGAAGAAATGGCAGCAGTTGCAACTTATTTCAAAATGTCATGTCAGCTTCCTAATATAACAATTTGAATGAATTAATGTTTTTATCAAGATACTAATGCACCTCCTCATGATTTCCTGAAAAATCAATATATTTTTGAAATAATCATGTTTAGTGTAGGTGAATTTATATTGTGTTCGAAAACAGTAATGTTCAGTACATGAGGTAAAATTTATTTTGATAATCATGTATGTTATTTCTCAGGTTGTGACGATATCATCAGACAGCATAAAGCAGCATGTTTACGTGTGACATCACTGCTAGCATGTAAGGACTTGCTTTGGGTGGGAACAAGTGCTGGAGTTATTATCACAGTGCCACTGCCCCATCTTGCTCATAATACTCACCATGTCCAAGCACCCCTAAACATGGTTGGTATACCATATGGGCATACGGGTCATGTTAGGTAAGTAATACAGACAGTATGGACTTTGTCTTAGTCTCATATTTTCCTCAGCTATTCTCCTATTTTAATTAAATGTATTTCTTTGTCTTAACATTTTCTTCAGTGAATTGACATTAGTTTTGATAATTTAGAATGTAATTATAGGAGTAGGATGATGAGCATACTTTCAATGCAACATAAATTTTTTAGCACAAACGTCAATACAGAACATGAGTTATGTTTCTGGCCATTATGATTTTGATATCATTTATACAAATATAATTGTTGCAAAAATTACTTTTTCTTTTCAAATTGGAAACTGAAAGCTGAGTAAACATGTCTTACACCACAATTATGATATAAGTAGCTTCCTCTTTGACAGAAATTATTGGCATGACCTCAGCTTAAATAATATTCTGAATTGTTAAAGTTTTTGTGTTAATTAACACTGTATGAATCTGACAAGATGTTTATTTTGTCACTGTATTTTCCTTGTGAACATCAGTAAAGATATTGTCATAAAGTTACAACCATATAAAAAAAAATTTATGTTTTGAAGGATGAAAATCATTTTTCAACTGTAGGCAGAGCCCTATGACCGTAGACACACCTCGATAAAACGAGGATTCTCTCCCTTTAGCCATCATTAAATGGATGAGGCTGACAGATACCTTTTCACAAGAGTCAGTAACTATACAGCAACTTACTTAGGTGCATGACATCATAGCATGGAGCTGGGGTGGGGTTGACTGTTGGTGGTTGTGCATGGGTTTTGCTATTATAACATTGAAAAGCAAGGAATGGTTTCTCAGTTCGGAAAGAGGTGGGGAGGAATGCTGAAAACAAAAACCTAAGAAATGGGAACGAAAGGACCTATTCTTAATTGCAATCGATCCTTGTACTGGACTACCTCCATATTATGGCAGCATACTCAAAGCCATGCAAGGAAGAGCAGCCAGATCCAAACATATGTCCCTAAATAGATGTGTTTGTCATATATCAGAGGCCACATCTGCTCATCATATCGAACGAGATGTCCCTAACCTTTCAGCATTATTGTCCTCAAACTAGCAGTGTGGTTTCCCCACAAGTTGAATTTTGTCATTTGACACTTTATATGTTGCTTATTGATGACAGTCCAAATAAGGGTAAGTCAATGGAGATGCCTAAAGACCTCAGTATCCCTTTGGAGAGTAATGCATTACTCCATAGAATATGTTGTCATCTCCCCCACAAGACCTCCACCCATACAAATATTCAAGAAAACATGCATCCTCTGAAGTATAAAAAAACTTAGGTAAATTATCAAATGAGAAGGAAACTTTTTCTCAGCCTATTGATATAACTGATGAGAAAAGTGAGACTGAAATGTAATCTGTAGATGAAAGTGATGAAAGTAAGGAGAATAGGAACCATACAGAATGAAATACAGCACCTCCAGTGGCCACTGCAGTCCTCCAACAAGGGTCACTTATATTTTTGTAGTCAGAAGGCAATGGAACAATGTAAATAGTACACTAGTGTGTAAACTAAGATATAGTGTAAGAAAAAATTTCATAAAATGTAAATAGTGAAGTAAACTCATTGGTAAACTAAGTCATTGAGCAAGAAAAAATAAAGTCAGGGATGAAATGTATACAGAGGTAAGCTCATGCATTCACTAAGACAGTTTTAAAAACCAAAAGTAAGTTCTTGTGTATATGGAGACTGGTCTGTAATATAGCACATTCTCCTACTGTCATTTCTCAAAGACAGGCCTTCTTTCACTCCAGCAACATTTTGAACGTTTTAAGTGGTTTGTCAGGTGTATGTACACACATCTTCAGTTCATCTAGAGAAATTTCATCAGGAAACGAGCCTGAAATGGGTCACAACTTGTTAGGATTCTCATCATCTTTTCTGGATAATCAGATGCTTTCTAAGGCCTCCTCCCAATTCCATCTCTGTGGTGTTGGAGCTACAGTGTCTTCCACAGTGAGAATACTTTTGAGTTTGTCATTCACTTCTGCAAACATCTTTACTTCATCCTCTGAATCCCATCAGCTGCTCTTTAACTGACATTTTTTACAGCTGATAAAGTATGTAACTACCTATTTATGCTGTACTGGAAGTTTTTAATTGTATGAAGATTGAGGGATTTTCTGTATCTGGGCTGCTGGAAAGCATTTGACAAGTGTGCCACGTAGGAGACTGGTAAAGAACTTGCATCATCGGGTGTGAATAAACAAGTAGAACATTACATGATAGTAACATAAGCTTAGGTAGGTTATTGTATGATAACCTAGTCCTGTGAATGAGCATCTGCATTTCTTTTGTTTTATAATGGCTGAAGAGAGAGTCTTGAATAGTTTATAACCCCAAAATGAGCAAGTAGCATCCCTGCTTCTTACAGGGCTCTGTCCATTGGTGAGAAGTTATATTTTGCACACTGCAGTAAGATTTTCCAAAGCTAATGGTGAAGGTTTCACAGCACTGAAAATAGTTTTTAATTCTAAAATGTAAAATGGTAAAGTACTACAAAGAATTTGTCATGGCTATTTAGATACATTTTTTTTAAATACTAATATGAAAGAATTGTTTGACTACTTGAATTACCTCCTGTTACCATTAAATTTCTCAGTAACTTTTGACTACTTGAATTACCTCCTGTTACCATTAAATTTCTCAGTAACTATCATTTATTACTTTAATACTGATGCTCTAAACTCATTAGCTTTATGGTGCAATCCTAACAGGTTTTTGACAAGTGTAGAGCTGACACCAGAGCCTCGAACATCACATTTAAAAGGCCACACAAGATATTCCTTCAAAGGCAAAGATCACCCTCATCATCAGGTAATGACAGACTTAAATAACAAGAGGTATGATGCATGAATTAGCTGTATATTGTATTAAGTATACCAATGTATATGGGTCCAGAATGCATATTTTCACCCATGCTCTTTTTTCCCATGACAATTTTAAAATAACAAGGCTGGATTTCACTCCTGATCAGTAAGCACCCATGAAGTTAGAGTGGTTTGGTGACCCAGGGCCAGGGCCTGGAAGAGACATTTTGAGCAGGTGCTACATTAGTTTCTAGTGTGTTCACACTATGACTGCCTAATTTGTGCTTATTTTCTGAGACCTGCAACAAGATTTATAATGCCTGAGTTTAAGTGTTTGTCATGAATTAACATTGTAGTACCATAGGAATACTTGATTAGCAAAGGCATACTCAAGCAGAAAGAAAAGATATTCTCTTTTCCTTCTTTCTTTCTATATTTTACTTAAAAATCACCTAATATATTGTCATTCATTTATATAATAATGTATTTATCCCCCATCTCTGGGAAAGAGCAAGAACACTACCCAAAAGGTGACTAAGAGGGATGGAAGCAGGGGGCTGGAAATCCTCCCCTCTTGTAATACTTTCCAAAAGAAGGAAGGTAGCAAGAAGTCAAGCAAGGATTTTTTCCTCTAATACTCCAGCATCTATTCTTGACACTAACTCAGTCGTGTGAGAAATGGCAAACATGTTTGAAAGAAAGAAAATATCAATCAATCATAAAGCTTTTCCCAGAGCATGTTTATCACTGTATACGGCATTTCACCTTCCACTTGCAAACACAAAAAATACCAACATATGGCTGAGCCTCCTTTATCCTTTGTCCAATAATCACTAATTATTTATCCAACTGAGATAGTCGTATAATGTTTATAACAAAAGCCAAAACAGCTCTAGATCCCCAGGAAGAAGATCAGGACTTCCACAAATGAGAGCATAGAAAAGCAATGACATAGGGCCCATACAATTCAACCCCAACCCACATGAGCTAAGTGTAGTCTCCCAGGAGTGCCTGATGTAGGCAGGGTGTAGTATGGGGTTAAACACTATTCACAGACATTTTGGGAGCACCTTTAGGCCAAGTCACCTGCCTGAACCAGGATTGTGTCTTTCAAAAGCAAGAACTGGGAAAAGTAGACTAGCTACTCAGCTTACCTAATTGACTGTAGAGAGACCCAGTTAACATTTTAAATAGCCACAACTAATCCAACTTATGTCAGTTAACAGCATGGCAGAAGGAATAAAATCAAAATTATTTCATGGAAAGATGATAATGATTTTGATGTTTTTTCAGGTTTCAGAAAAGGAACTGAGAGCAGTTGTAAGTATGCTTATCCAGAGAATATGCCATCTTAAGGTAAAGGTGAAAACATTGGAAGATATAGTCAGGAACATAAAAAACTGCTACAAAGCAGTAGAGGTAGAGGATGTGTAAAACAGTTGGAGAACTTGACAGCAAAGTTAGTATACTGGAGAAGCTATTACCAAGGGGAAGCACACTTCAGATAAGACAGAGGATGATAAGTAAGAATCTAAAGCTGATTCTGAGGTAGAAGAAAACAACAAAGCTAAGGAACTGAAATCTGAAGATCCTGGAGGAAGTAGGAAAAGTAAAATATTGTACAGGATTGTCAAAGAGGCTGTGCGTATAGTCAGTCAGAGAAAGGATGCAAGAAGAAGAAAACCACAAAACTGAAGAAACTGAAAAGGCACTATGGTGTGGGGATCGTGAGAGTTTCAAAGGATATTGGCATTGTGGAGTACTGGATAGGATTGAAAAAAAGGTTTTGTAATCAGTCAGAGACAGGATACTAACACAAGTATGTGGTATAATGGATGCGAGATTTAAAAGGGCACAGGCAATTCATGACTATTGTGAAACAATGAAAAAGCAGATTTCAGATAAGTTAAAAGTCAAGAAAGATACATAACAAGATTACGGGAAATAACGGAAAGATGGATCACCCTGCAAATGAAGGAAGTTGTGAGGGATGAGGGGTGTTATCAGACAAAACTCTGTTTGATTTGTTGGGCTGGAAGAACATCATTCAGACAAGGAAGAAAAAAGTTTGGAAACATGACCAAGTCAGAGAGTTACTGGACACTTTGGAACTGACATATATAGTCAAGAAGCAAAGTAAGTCAGGAGAATGGGGTCATTCTTGAAAGACACTTGGTAAAAGCCACTTGGAAGTTTATAGTCAGTGGAAGCCAAGACAGTAGCATGAAGTTGTCAAAAGGGAGGAGTTCAAAGAGTTCAAGAAATCTAGCTAAAGGCTAAAAGCAAGAGGGATCGCATAAGGCTAGAGGAAGGAACATCACAAGTGGGACTAAACTAGCCTGTAGTAAGTGCCATATATTGAAGGCTCTGTATACTAAAGCATATGCATTAGTGGCAAATGGTAAGGAACTAGAATATAAAGATTGTTTCAGAGATAGAAACCCAGTACCATTGGAGCAGTGAATTCAGACAGAGGACCTAAAGTTTAGCCTACAGTAACCAGAAGGGTACATAAAAACTTGGAGGGATAGAGAAGATGATAAATTCGATGCCATTACATCCCAGGAGATATTGATACATAGCACCTTTAAACGGCACTCATGGGTAAGATTGCAGTGAAAAGAAAGTGTACAGTGGTGCTATTAGTATACAACCCTCCAATGAATTACAGTGACCTAGACTGATAACATTGAAGGAACAGTCAGGATGGTGAGGGAGGTAGTGAGATACTCCCTTCATAAAGGTGGGAAGTTACTTATAATGGGAATTTCAATTACAAGGACATATACTGGGAAAACATAGATGATTGTGGATAGAGAGAGATTAGAAGTCAGATTTGTTAAAGTTGTGCAGAAGTTCCTGTATCATCATGTAATGAAACATACACAATCAAGATGGGATAACGTATCATTACTGCTCGGCTTCATATTTACACAAAACTGCACGGAAGTAGAACATCAGATATAAAGGATCTTTAGGAAAAAGTGATCATGAACAGTAAAAAAAAAAAAAAAAAAAAAAAAAAAATCCAGTGGTTACCATTAACTGGTACAATAAGGCTTTCATGCATTAGGTTTTATTTGTGGAACAAACCTTACTGCTGTACTGGTTCTTGGTGGGGATCTCATGTGTTTGGCAGCATAGTACAGTCATAGAAATCAGAGGACATGATTTGCCGCTTCAGTTACCCAATGGTACTGAGAGTAGAGTGTTGCAACTTTTGCTTACTGTCCCTGTCATTTTTCCAGGTGATATTTTTTCCTCTACCAGTAACTAATCAGTGGTACAAAGTTGTTCCAGGATGCAAAGACCCATAGTCTTGTTTGAAAGCAAGAAAGTCTGTCTTCAAGTGAGATTTCAAGACATCCTGGCTGGATCGAGTTCACCACACTTTTTTTCTTCCTTCTAAGGTCATCCCTTCCAATAAAGCTGGGTTTAGTTGACCTACGAAGACCAATAAGACGACACATAACATGATGTGGAGTGGTTTTGTAACACCTCTCGTAGAGAAAAATATATGGTAATATATACCTGACAACACATAAAAGGTGTAAAGGATAACATCCTAAACCTGAAAGCAACTCACCAAGATAGATAAAGCATTGTTAAATCAAAGGTAGTAGCAGGAAATATAGTAAAAAGGCACCAAGTGAAAATCTATAAATGCCCAACAAAGAAGCTAGAACCCTTATTTAATGCATTACCGCAGGAACCGAGATATTTAGGTGGAGTGACTCATCAATGAAGACCTTACCAGGTGAGCCTAAAACAGACAATTATGCCAGGGGAGTAGCCACTGTAAAGGAAAAAGAAAAAAAAAAGCACCATACAACAACCAAGATATGTTATGAGTGGAGGAGTGATGGTTGAGGAAAAAAGTAACATCCAATGAACAAGCTGTGATGCGAGTGCAGTGCACTAGCCTTGCCATCTTAGCAAACTCTCATTTTGCGTACTTGTAGGTTTGTAGGCACCCTCTCTTCAATTAACCCTTAGTCTACCCAATCCCACTCCAGCAGCATCTAAAGCCTTCATTACCATGTTTCAGTACAGTACCTTTTTCTAAAAGTTGTCATTAGATATAATCTAAATCTCATTATGATAGCAGGTTACACTGTACTATGCGCCAGGTTGTTTCAGTTACAGTATAACCCGTATATAAGAGTTGCATTGACAAAATATATGGTCAGGAACATAAACCCTTTATAACATGGGTTTCAGTGGTCAAACTTATAGTGTTGTCCAGGGATGTAAACCTCATCCTAAGTTGAAGCCTCAGTGTAATAGATTAACTTACATTTACTTTATAGGGGTATTTATCCATTTAATCTATCTCTTAAAAGTGAAAGTAAGATCCTTTGGTTGATAATAGAATTTTATTGAAATGCTAGTCTCTAATAGATATGTTACTAATCTCCAGTATATGCAGTCCCAATCTGTACCCATATCGTTGAAAAGAAAGCAGTAAAATTAGTAATAACAAAAACAGTGGCCCTGACTTTTGCTCTAAGCCCCATTTATAATCCTTTCTCATTCAGTCCTGTACTACAATGCCTTACTTTTCATCTCATGGTCAATATCTTTTGATATGCTTCCAATGCACATAGCGTAGCTTTTATATGATACAATGAAACAACTCGCAAATTAAAAAATCTTTGAATCAATCTAAAGGTAACCAAAAAAAGTTTTTATATCATAGCGAACCTTAAAATAATCATAACAAAACATGAAAACCAGACTACAGTATCAACAGTAAAATATCAGGAATTCAAAGAAGCTGAAACTTACTTTTTAGAAAATGGAGCATTAAGTTGGTACCCTGATAGTCAACTTATAATGAACTATTGTAGCCTAGATTTAAGTGTGCTATCAGTACACAATTATTCTAGTAAAGTCTTTCACAATTCATGATCCCCATAGTGTTAGGAGCTATTACCACTAAAGTAACCGTAAGTAAAGAAATTTACAGTCCATAAAAATCCATCCTTTAGGACAGTGCACGTGGCAGATATAAACAAACTAAGATGTAACATGAACTTGTTTAAATGTTTGAAGTGTCACTGGGTACATAAACTTGGGAAACAAGAAAAGTGAAGATTTTCAGCATACATTTATTCTACTGTATTTCCTTTTAATTTTTTTTCCTTTGACCAGTTTGGTATGTATCTTTAATATACACACATTGTTCTATATCTACAGGAACGTACGAGGAATTTTAAGATAGGGAAAAATTATCATAATAATGATACAAGAAATTGAAATAAAGATAATAGGTATATAGACAGCATATGTTGTTGGGATGATTGATACTGCAAAAACGATATGGCTGGCAGAGCCACCACAAGTATGGGTGAAGCAGTAAAGTGAATAAATTGTTTGGTGGAGATGCTGCAACATTAATCACACTTGAATATGGATAATGGCCACCTATGAGTGATAAACTGAAATTTTTTTCTGGATCCTTCTTTTACCAAATTATGCATTTACTTAAATGTTGGGTGTGGAAATATCTATAATCGCAGAATTAGGAGGTTTTCAAACCTAATTATGCAGCATACAATAAGTATTTCTTGCATTCACAGCCTGGAACAGCTGCACCAGCTAAGCTCTTAGTAATCTCCGGTGGTGATGGCTATGAAGACTTCCGCAATTCTGGAATGTCAGAGCTTGCAGGGCGTGATGATTCCACCAACCACTTACTTCTGTGGCAGGTTTGAGGCTCATAGAAATATATATGTAGTGATGCAGTAATGGAACCTTCCATGAAAGAATCTACCTGAATAACTTCCCAGTGGGCATTATCAGTGACATTTAGAAAGGTGTTGGCAGGATAACCTATGTGGAATGCTGTTTCTCAAATCTCTCTTCAAAGTTGAGTCTTAATGATCTTCATATGCCCTGGCTAAACTTTGAGAGATGATCTGGATATATATATTAGGGATCTACTTTGAGTTTTACATGTTGAGAAGATTATGAATGCAATTTTAATGAGATGCAACTTAACGAATTTGTAAACGAGTCAATATCATATAAAATGAGAAATATTTAATCCTTATTGAGAATATGTTACCACTTATGTGAATTTTAAAAAACAGATAGATTTTCTAGAGATGAACTCACAGAAAATTTTTTAAAATTTGAAAGTATTCATAAGGTACCCATGTGAAACTCTTGGTTTCTCCCCAGCAACCAACTGTGCTATTACCAAATACTTCCAGATGAAA
Organism: Panulirus versicolor; assembly: GCA_032361705.1. Taxonomy (NCBI): domain Eukaryota; kingdom Metazoa; phylum Arthropoda; class Malacostraca; order Decapoda; family Palinuridae; genus Panulirus; species Panulirus versicolor. The sequence goes on along the minus strand of JAUUDZ010016642.1, from coordinate 5,409 downwards.
GCATTTTCTATGTAGCACCCTAATCAGTCTTGAGCTCATGTACTGATGAGACTCAAAGAAGTGATTTATATGGTGTAATTATGGGTGTAACAAGATCGACTAATGTGCCAGATAACTTACATACTGTATGTGATCTTCTGAAGATTTATTTTCTGAAATTGTCATTTTTCCTAAATGTACTTTCATAAAAAAAGGTAATATATGTACTGTATTTGCATTTCTTATTTGCCTAATGTTCCAGCAAGACTCCTTGTTGAGTGGCATTTATTTCATGCAAGTATTAAACTTGTTTTCTTCTCCATCTTTATATTTCTATTATTCTGACTCAAGAAATTAATAGTAAATTGCCACTTCATCCAGTAACCCTAATTATGCCTGCCTTAGTAAATGTCAGACCATGTGATATAAAACATGAATGCTTAGTGATAATGAACCTGATTCTTCTTTCCGACAACGAAGTGTTTGCCTCATCCAGAGACTCTTCTGAGCTGCAGTTTTGTAAAACGTGATACTGAAGCACCAAGACACTTGCGATGGTCTCTCAAGAAGGGAATAGAGCTTAAGTTTTAACGCTGGCATTCTTTAGTTGACATTTTCACAGCAGAGAAGTCAAACATTGTTTGGAGTTTATTGACTTTTGAGTGTCCGTTCCTTACCAAGAGGAAAAATAATACTTTTGATGGATAGTACAGTTACAAAGAAATATTCATGAGATAACAGCAGACCGTATCATTCTGCCAAACCAAAGGGACATTCCAACACAAATGGCTACACTTGAGTGAATTCTGTTCTTTTGTCATGGATGATTCATGCCAGTTTCCCATATCAGTGGTTATTATACAATTCAATATTTTGTGCTGAAGTAATGCTAGTAATATATGTTTATGGGTTCTGAAACATGAGTGAAGCAAAAGTAAGACATTCTATGAACTGGAACAAAACTAATTTCAACTGTTTAGTGAAATAAGTGTTTTACTAGTCATACTGCTATAGTGATGGTGGCATTTACAGTGTTAGGGACCTTTATTAATGCAATATGGAACATGGAGAACTTTACTTAATGTGCTGGATGTAATTAAGTGCCATCATAGATGATAAGGAAAAACAAATTAAGAGCTCATCCATAACTTAAGTAAAGGTTCTAACAGGTGTAAATTCAATCATCCATAGTCATCTTAGCAAGTAGGCACATCATCATTATCATTTAAAGAAGAGCTAACTTTTGTGAACTTTTCACTGGAAAATATATTAAGTTCTAATGGTATATAAAACACCATGAGAAATTTTGAGTGTTCTGACATTCTGCATTTGAATGTGTATTGTAGATGAATATGTATAGTAGAATTCCAATAATTCAGAATACATTTAAAACCTTTTCTTAATTGAATAAATGGAAGATTTTTGAAAATTGAATTAGAAGACATGTCTGTACTTATAAGAACCAAAACCTATCTGTTGAAGTATAATGGGCAGTGGTCAGAGAGAGGGGGTTACATTACTGTTCTGTACTGTGAATTGTGCACTTTACTTTTCTTACAGTTGATATTAATCTTAAACTAATAGAAAAATGTAACTTTTGACTTTTTTCAATTATTTTATTTACATTTCTTTTACTTACCAGCACTAGTTAACAAGCCTTTACTTTTGTCTTTAAACATAAAACATTTTCTTTAAAATTTTCCTGTATATTTTGCAAATGTACCTGTAGAAGGTTCATAGGCACTTGAACTAACCTCTATCAACATACTGTGGATTCTACTGATCTCAAAACACTGAAGTATCTCCACAGTTTGTAAAAGGTTTTATGTCCTAAAAGCAAGGCATCAACATACAAATGGTGCTCAAGCTATGAAGGCACCACATGCAACTCACGCTATGGCTGCTGCAACTCTATTACACCAAAGGCACAGGTCTTTTAACTATGAATTGCAAAATGACTTTCCAAGAAGATAGTGTTCAAACTCATACTTTCCAAATTATGAAATGATGAATTATTGGAATTTTACTAAATTCTATTTATTTCAGTGATTGTGCAGAATTTTGACGATAGTTATGGTAGCACTCAATAAATCACATAGAAACATCAGAACTACTTGCTGATAACTTTCCCCTCTGTTACATAAAGTTATTGAGTTATAGCTCATCTTCTGTCAGCTCTGACTTTGTTATTTTGCTCAAAGTAAATAAAGTTATGATACTTTCTTGTGTCCATGTTTTGATAACTAAATATCTTTGTCATCAGCCAGAGCCTGAAAACTGTCTTCAGTCAGGTTAGATTTATGTTTGTCATTGTAAGATAAACACCGAAGTTTATCTTGTGCTTATGATTTGTTGAAATCCATTGCATTTCATTGTTAAAACAGTTTTATATGTAATATAATATTGTGTTTTGCCTACTTGCCAGGATGCAAGTTTATGTTATATATTTTTTACAAAAGGGAGCACTTGTCATATAGAAAATGTCCGAAAATGTGCAGGTCTATGTTGATGCTGCATATCTGTTATAATGAAATTATGTGAAATTTTATTTTCTTAGTGATATATTGAATTACTTAAAAAAATATAATAATGTACTATCACTAGTAATTTAGCCCATGAGATCAATGATTGTGACACTTGAAAGGTGTCTTTTTGTTTCATTTTCCATGAGCTGTACCATGATAATGAAACAATATGAAACAACTGACCTTACGGGTTAACTATCACTGATCTCATTCCCTCACAGGTCACAAGCACAACATCCACCACACCACTACTTCAGTGCTCTTCTTTCTTCTTTATAGATTTTATCTCTCATAGAGATTTTTACTTATACTTATATAAATATATATATGTATGTACAGTATATATATATTTTCAATCAAGGATACAGCATATTGCAACCTTGATTTCGCATTGAACAAGTGCAAAATATTTTTAGCTCTTATAATACTGTTAAACTGTAGCGTAATGGCTATGATTGTACCAATATGGTATTTAATTGCAGAATCTTGAAGCAGTAAGCATATATTATCATTCAGTCTGCTGCAAAGTAAAGTACATTTTGCATTTATCACAAATGATAGGAAGTCTTTATCACCTAACCTTCCATGAGGATTGAACTATATTGTAGCAAGTACAGTCTTATCATTTTCCAAAGAAGGCACCACACTTGTTTGAGTACTTTCCTCATTTATTCATATTTTACCCAAAGATTCCTTGGGGTGATATGGTTCTTGGGAAACTGCTCCAGGTTAAACTAAAAGAGTAATGACCTGGTTAGCAATGGTTAGGTGGATGTGGAGCCTGTAACTGTGATCTGACCTCAGACAGTCCTTGGAAGAAGACACTTGCTTGCTGCAAGACTCTATTATACAAACTTTAGCAATACCTGTATGAATTGTCTTACAGTAATCAAAGCCATATGTCATCTGCCATTGGTCAACTGAGCTAGCCTACTGGTGTTGCCACACATGGATCTTCCATGAGCTGGCAACGATGTTCTTGTTGGGCTTATCCTACTGTGACCATATCCCAACACCCTCTCTTGTCTTCTGCTGTATTTATGAGTTGACCAAATTACTAAGATATTAATAAATTTTAGTAAAAAAATTGTTTTTATTATTACCAAGTACTATGGAATATTTGACACGACAGCCCAAATGACAAAAAACAATTATTGAATTATTCTTCTTTAAAGGTAAACAAACCTTAAATATATTTAATAAATATGTGTAACATCAGATGATTCAAGCATTCAAAGCAGCATAACAATTCTGACCAAATATGTTATTTTGATCCATTATGGTATGTTCTTTGATGAAGCCTGGATAAACAGAAAAAATAAAAAAAATTCCCATGAGACTGGACACCAAGAATGATATTTAAAGGAGAAACTTTAAGTACAGTATAAAAGTACATTAAGTCCCAAACTTAAGTCTCATCTTCTGCAAGAACCTTTGGGTTTTGAATTAACTATTACTCATAAAGATAATTTTCCAACTACAATATACTTCTGTCAACACATTGCATGAATGTTATTAACTCCCATACCTGATTCCAATGCTATAAGGAACAGAATTTAAAAAAAAAATATTATAAACGATCAATGATCTTTAAAAGTTCATGTCTAGACTGAGATGAGGAAAAAACTTGTTTCCTTAGCAAAAAAAGATCTCAAGTTTAATTGATAAAGAGCAAACGTGATCAATGTCAAAACTGGTAAAATTCTCCTATATGTTGCTAGAGTGCTACTGGCTTTTGTTTTGCCATGAAAATAATAAGAAAAAAATCTATGAACACACTGATTCAATCAGTAATGATTCTTCAGATTCTATCAGAATTGCCTCAACAGCTTTCCACAGACTGTACTGTATCTGAGTAGAACAAACATAATGTAAAAGGTAATCTGCAAAGTTATCTTTAAAACTTACCCTACCTTCCTGCCCCAGGATCCCCTTTTATAGGGTTCCTATAGTATTCTGGGAGCCAGCCATATCCACAGGTCAAGAAGTATGGTGATGTTGAGTGTATGTCTTTGTAAATGTTCGGGGTTGCCATTAGCTAGGCAGTGTTCTTCATTGGTTGCTTAAATGAAATATAAATTATGAGATTTGAAGAAAAAATTCGTTTCATTTTTTGTTTTTAGATTTCATAAAAAACATTTTCCCTTCACTTAAATAATACCATTTTAGAAAAAGCCTAGTTTTAGATGATTATTTTTTTTTTTTAAGTTAAGCTGGCCTCTAACTAGCTTTGACTTCGAAATGGCTAGTTTTGACTGTTAGATCTAAACTGTTTTGCCTGAAAAAGGTGCTTCAGAACTGTACTTTTGTCATATTTTTTCTCTTTGGAGTATGACGATTTTTCTTTTCTGCAGTCTAATAGGCTCTTTAAACACTCACTAAATTCCTAGATCCCCTTAAAGAAAATCACCTCGCAAAGCCTGCTTTAGGATGAATATTGGGGTCAAAGGTAGAACAGCACTTTTATGAAAAAAAAAGTAGGAAAAACAGCTAAACTTCCGTATTATGCAGCTTATAACCGCAAGGATTTTTTTAACTGTCGCTGATTTCTGTTCGTCTCGGCCAACAGGTTTCAGCTCACTCAAAATGATAACTATAATACCCTGAGAAAAAATGCGGTCTTTAACAATGACAGGGAAAAGAAACCACCAAACCCACCTCTAAAAGGCCTTACAGCGATGTCTCGACTCACCATCATCCATTACAAACACCATCCCCTTAGTGGAAAGATCATTAAGATACCGTTCGGCGTCTCACTGGTGCACCATCAAAGTGTGCAACTAGATAGATAGTTCAAAAACAAAAGGCCCTTTATGGGAAACCAGGCGACAGCATCACACTAACCTGCTCCTCTGACCCACCACTATCATTCAACAATGCCCATGTATTACCAAATACGTCGTCA
>JAUUDZ010016631.1:0-11408 GCA_032361705.1 Panulirus versicolor | reverse complement strand
TTGTACAATGGCACTATGCAAGCATTCCGCCAATCCTCAGGCACCTCACCATGAATCATACATACATTAAATAACCTCACCAACCAGTCAACAATACAGTCACCCCCTTTTTTAATAAATTCCACTGCAATACCATCCAAACCATATATATATATATATATATATATATCCCTCATTACTCTAATATTAATCATTACAATATATTACTCCTAATCATGCTCTGCAACTGTTGTTGGATACTTTATACACTTAAATGGTAATGCAGAACACAAACAGTCAATAATTTAAGCTATGGTGATCCAGAACTTTTCTTTGAAATTACCCAACAATTTTCCCTGACATACTTAACCCTCAATATCATCATCTTATTTCATATTAGTCAATAAAAATCTTTGAAATATTATGCTACATACTATTCAGATACAATAGCAATGTATATTCTCGAAATACTATACTGGTATTGTAAAACAAAAATCACTTAATCAGCTGCTAGCCAAGCTGTCACTTTTTTGCCTCTGTAATTTCCCTTATTTTCACAGCCCTGCCCAATTTATGGGTTCTTAAACTTGTGGCACATGGAGAAGTATCTTTTTCGGGTTTCTCTTGTTTGCGTTTCATCCATTATAAATTACTTCTGTACGACCCAGAACATAAAACTTTACTGTTACATGAAATTTCATAGCTTCTGTTGATCTAAAAGTGTTGCACTTACTTCCCCCCCCATCATCATAGCCCTCCCTACTCTCATTATCTATTCTGAGCGAATGAAGATTAACTTTTGAAATCATGTTCTCCCAATCTAAATCACGTACTGAATGAAGTTCATTACTAGGCATTTCATCCAAAGTACCAAATCTACTAGGTTTTTCAGTGGCTGTTCCCATAGGCTTCCTCCAGCTTTACCTTCAGCTTGACACCCTTTCTTATTTCGCAGAAATAGATCTATAGTTATTCTCCATTCAGTTTCTTAAGAAAAAGCATTGGAAATCTACTCAAATCAGAGGTGTACCTGAAAACCCATTTGATGAATTCTGACTTGCAAGAGTCATAGTGTGGCACAGACTGGAGAAAGTAGATTAGAGCACCGACGGGAACTTCTACGCCCAGGTTGGTGTCGATGATCTTGATATCTAATTAAAACTTCTTTTTTCATCTGCACTGAATACGGCAGCTCCACTTCTCGAAGCTATCTGTATTGGAGGTCCCCCTGTATGGTAGATGCTTCAGATTCTTTGGGGAAGGGGGTCGTTGTATACAAATTCCAATGTAAACAAGCTCATCCGTTGCTGTTGTTGAGCTGCTAAACACTGACAGCCACCATCACTATTGCCAACTACGACTCACTACGATAGATAGACAGATAGATAAAGACTTAATTAACCTTACTTTCTCTAAATGTTGACAGCTCGGAAAACTAAGTGAAATATATTATCATATATTCATTACCACACATTCATTGCAATGGGTGTGGATTATATGTTGACGTGCTATGACATACTTAGTATTACATATTATGAATGAATGTCTTATGAAACATTTTCTGTTTGGCTTCCTTATATATGAAGGCACCCTAATCCTTCTGCCGGACCTCATAAATACAGGTAAGTAGCAGGGAACCACTAACTACAGATATACTAATGCGGGGCTACTGTTATCACAGTCCAAATTGTTTTGTTTTTTCCATTATAGTGACCGAAATAACATGGGCAAATAACATGTCCCAATCAAGGTCATCTGGAATGAGAAAAAAGATACTGAGAAAGAAATTAACTAAGGTCCCGCAAGTTTTTGTGGACATGACTCAACGGAAGAAAGGTTGTATGAAGAGGGAAATCATGAGGAGGAAGAGATTTCCACAGCTTAGCAGTTCGAGGGAAGAAGGAAGCATCATAAAAGCCAATCCTCAAGTGGCCGGTCTACACACACACAAGATGTGGGGAGCAGCAGCTAAACGCCTCTACGGGTCCAAACCTTGAGGGTGGGGACACATGCAGGCAGTTCATGAGAACAACAATACGGTGCACTTCAGAGTAGGGAAGGTTAAAAAGAAGTGATTCTACAAGTAATGAGATGGGAAGTTTTTGATTCAACACAAGTTAATACACAAGTGGAGGATTAGCAGCTCTAGATGTTGAGTTGTATTCCATACTTGGGCGAATAAAACCCTTGTATACATGAAACAACTGCTAAAGAAAATTACGGCACCTAAACAACATTCCCAGCTTGCGAGTAAGCAGATTCTGTGATGATTATGTGGGGTTTCCAAGACACAGTGAAGGTTATGGTTATGCCCATGTTTATATTCATGACAGGGTTGAATTGTGGTATTCTGAAACTGAACAAGGGGGAATGAATTATTCTGGGAAAACAAGGAAATAAATGTTAGGGAGAAATTGCATTTTAGCACTATTAAATTTTACAAGGTAACGGCTTCTCTGATTCGAAATGCTGCACTGGTCCTAGGAAAAGCAAATACAAGTGGAATCATCACCATCAGAGTGACTAGGGTTAGAAATAGAAAACAGATTATTTACTGAGAAGAGGTGTTAGGACAGAACCCAGAGGAACACCATTATTGATAGGATAGGAGGGGGAGGTCACTCCATCCACAACTACTACGATGGAAACTGCATCAGAGAACACAGAGAAGCAGAGAAACCAAAGGGAGTGAGTCTGGTAAGCAAACATGTCACGTCCTGTCAAAGGCTTCGGAGACGTCGAGAGTTACATCAATTTCACTGTTATCACTGCGAGAGGAGAGCCTGAGGTGAGTCACATAGGAGAGATCACCGGTAGACCTATCACTGTGAAATTCATACTGGTGATCTGAAAGAAGGGAATGGGTTTCTAGGTGTCTGAGAATGCAAGAGTTTAGAAGAGATTCAAAGACTTCCGAGAAAGCAGAAGTGAGTGCAGTGGGGAGAGAGGTGTATGGGTTAGGGGCGGTCTACTTTCTGGGGGATGGGCTGTACCAGGGCGAGCTTTCATGCGAAGGGAAAACCTAGGTTCTAGACAGAGGCGACATAGGCGAACAAGGATTGGTGTTATTTCAGAGGCGCACTACCTTACAACACGAGGAGGTATGCCATCTGAATCATACGCCTTGTCCACCTGGATCTGGGAGGGTACCTGGGAGACCCTGCTCGATGAAAATATAGGAAATGGCATAGGTTCAGAGGAAGGAGATGGGGGTTCAGGATAAGAATATGAATTATCCAAAGTTGAATTAGAGGATAAAAAGGTGGCAAAAAGAGCTGCTTTATCAGTTGTAGAGTTAGAAACAGATATATCTGGTCAGATAAGAGGAGGAAAGGTTGAATTACAGAAGCTGTTGGAGATGTCTTTGGTTATGGACGAAAAAAAAGTGAGTAGAAAAAGTCAACACACTTTCTTTCTATGAAAGTATTCTTGGCTCTTTGAAGAACAGCTTTCAATGATTCTGAGTACAAACGAAAGGGTGAGTTACGGAGCAAGGGAAGAGTTTCATGGTCTGGTACGCACCCTTCCTGATGCAACAGGCATCACATCACAGCAGGAGCGAACACACCAAGACTGGGAAGAAAAAACATTTAAAGGATGAGAGGCAGGTGTCCATCCCAGCCAACATAACATGTGCTATGTGTTCCGCACAACACGAGGTATCCTGACCAAAGAAGCAGTGCGGGGTATAGCCACCGAGTTCTCCAAAAGCCCACAGATGGCGTTTCGAGGAGAGTTAAAGAGGACGGTTGAGCCAAATTCTTAGAAGTAATGAAATTATAATTGTGGGCAGAGGTATGTATGGAGGAAGAGATGGTGTATGTGTAGTGGAAGGGTTCATATGTGAAATAGATATCAAGTGTGGCATAAGGGTAGTCGTGACGGTCGGAAACTCTAGTAAAGTTAAACGTTTAATTAATTGTTTACTCATCAGGATCGTCCCGTTAGAACCTAGCAAATCCTTATGGTGCACATTGAAATCCTTTGCATAAAGGATCTCAGCTCGTGGATATGAAGAGAGCAGAACTTCGTGGCAAGATGCTGAACAGTCGAAGAGTTGGAGAAACTTGCGAGGGGATAAACGAAACACAAAAGCAAGGTAATAGAAAGCAGAGATTTTGAGCCAGATGACATCAAATTTAGAAGACGAAATCTACGAGACGAGCAACAGTTGTTTCTGTAGTACAGTAGTCACAAACTCCACTCGTGGGGCGGAGACGATGGTGGAGATTATAGCTGAAGATCTGGTAATGCACAGTAGCAGCAGCCATGAACAGCTGGATTTCAGCGAGAAGACCAGGGGAGGGGGTAATCAGACGGTTTTTAGCAGAGGGAGGGAAGGTCATCATTAAGACCACGAATCTTACAAAAATGGATAGTAAAAAGCCAGGTGTACGAGCTGTAGCTATAGAAGTGGGGCGGATCCCAGTCACATGATGGCGGTGACGTAGGCCTTGTGATCCGCTCGACCACTGCCGACAGGTGGCGCCGCTCTGTACCGGCGCCAGAGGGAGAGTTCAGACATGACTGCACTACCATAAATTATGGTCATAAATCATAAGTCATTACGCACGTGGTCGAGCTATCAAATTCCTACAATTCAGTACTTCAACTATGATCTTAATGCCAAATTACTCGAGTAATTTCAAAGTTATGAAGCACTCAAGTCCACGAAAAAAATCTCGACACTTTAAAACAATGTTAGAGTATGCGTCATATCTGACACGGAAAATATTCCCTCTGTCTGTGACAAAATTCACTGGCTTCCTACAGCTGACCTCCCTGACTTCCACCAACGAGAACTGAAACACATTTCACTTTGGAATTTTCCAATCATGATGGCCCCTAAATCAGATCTCCCTACGTAGCATCATCTGGTTGAATTGACGAACCTGTCACTTTTTGCATCATTAAATAAATCACTGTCTGCGTGGCACATTAAACTGGATTCCTACCGGAGATCTGTGCAGCATCACTGTAAACTGCAAGACATCTTACTTATATAGAATCCTCCAGTTAAGACAGCTCAAATTCCAATGAAATATCATTTAGTTAAATTCGTGAAGTTGCTATACTGTACACTCCACAAACCGATATCCCACACAATCTGTTTATGCCTAGATTCTTGAAGTATACTTCCCTGGCTACCACCTCCTTGGCTACCACCTCCTTGGCGACCACCTCCCTGGCTACCACCTCCCTGGCTACCACCTCCTTGGCGACCACCTCCCTGGCTACCACCTTCTTGGCGACCACCTCCTTGGCTACCACCTCCTTGGCGACCACTTCCCTGGCTACCACCTCCCTGGCTACCACCTTCTTGGCGACCACTTCCTTGGCTACCACTTCCCTGGCTACCACCTCCTTGGCGACCACTTCCCTGGCGACCACCTTCCTGGCTACCACTCTATGAATCTCATGATACATCATTCCGCAAGCTTCCAGTTATGACAGCTTGTGACGGGCACAGTTGGAGAAATACTACATTGGAGAACGTGGTAAATCTGTCACGTTGCACACATCATAACACTCTCTCTCTCTCGACACTGTTCGTGACAAATTTGAAAATTACAAACGCATTCTCACAGTAGACCTCCGTGAATACCCATGCGTGAAGTGTAAAACATCTTATTGTATATTTTCCACACATAATGACCCAAATTCGGGTCTATTAGTGAAATCCCACTTACTTATATCAGTTGATGTGCCATTCTCCACACTATAAACATATACCCTCGCCCATTGTTTATGAGAAATTACACCGAATTCTTGCAGCGGACCATCCTCGCTACCATGATCGTAAATTGCAAGACATTTTCACTGCAGTATTTACCAATTACGATAGGTCCAAAATTGGCCCCGCCCAGCGAAATACGAGTGGGTCAAACTGGTGAATCTGCCACACAGCACACTCTGTAAATCGACATCCTTACACTGCGTGACATAAAATGCACTAGGCTTCTACAACACACCTTCCTGGCTACCATTCTCGTGAAGTGCACGACATATTATCGTAGAATTTGGTTACGCCGACGAATCTGCCATTTTCCACACTCCGTAAATAAATCATACCCTCAATATTTGTTACAAATTATTCTAAATTACGGCAATAGACCTCCCTGGTTATCATTACTGTGAGCTACAAGATATTTTACCGCAGAATATAGTTCTAGTTGTGATGGTCCAAAATGGGCTCTTCTGATGATATAATATTTGGTTAAATTGGTGAATCTGCCCATTTTCACGCTCCACAAAAGTCATTCAAGCGGGGTAGATGTTTCCGGGTCGCTCATTCGGGGTCGAGATGCAGGAGACACTATAACGGGATCCAGATGACCGAGTTCTTTAAACGGGGTAGATAGTCACCATATGGGGGTTCAGATTCCGGATTCGTTGTAACAGGGAACACGTCTACCACAATACCCTCGCCACGATGCTGGTCTTATCCTCACAGCCACACGTTCAAACTTCATCATTTATATTCCATTAAGGTAAGGTTAAGCTTCTTTATGTCTGATATACGACAAACAATGGGAGGTCACCGTGGTCATTCACGGGTGTAGGGATGGAACACCCTGGTCACGGGTGTAGGGATGGGATATCCTGGTCACGGGTGTAGGGATGGAACACCCTGGTCACGGGTGTAGGGATGGAACACCCTGGTCACGGGTGTAGGGATGGAACACCTTGGTCACGGGTGTAGGGATGGAACACCCTGGTCACGGGTGTAGGGATGGAACATCTTTCTCAGTGGTAAGAGTGGAAAGAGTATGGAAAGAGTGGCATATCTTACTGGGGAAAATTTAAATTTCAACACCATGGAAAATATGTGAATTGGCTTAGGAACGGTAAATGCCCAGTATGGGGATACAGATCATGACCAGAGATCAGGTGCTCCTTGAACGAGCGCTGTGAAAAGCACCACGCAACAGGAACAATGAGCCAGCCCTCGTAACCTTCACAATGCACGTAATCCTTTTGAAGTTCAGACACAGAGCCAAACAGAGTCAGGGAAGAATTACCAGAAGAGGAAATGAAGCTGGATCTCTTCTCAAAATGCCGAGGGAACTGAACGCGCTCTGCCAAGTTCAGTAGAACAGAGCATATTTACCCCACATGACAACACAGAGACAAGCCATGTAACGTCCTTACTATATGCCAACATATAGGGACTTAAATCACATGGAACATAAAAATCCTCTTTATCAGTGGTTTGCAGAACGAGTGAAATGCAGTATTTGCGGCCTTCCCTGAAACACACACTAAAGACCATATAAACAGTTGAGGTGTGGACCCCAAAGTACAACCGTACACATGCGACAGTACTCTACATAGTTCATATTCTTATGGCAACTAAACTCCTGAACTCCTCAAATGATGTAACAGAACCATTCGATAGCGAGACTGAAAACCTAAATCTGGCCATTGCATTAATCTGTACATCACCAGGATGCAAAGCCTCAGAAATTTACGGAACAATTACGAAAAACAGACTCCTGTCTTGACCTCCTCTCAAACCCAGTCCCAAATATACATGTCTTAGGAAACTTCAACCTACCTTACATTGAATGAAGACAGGCAGGCAGCAAATAACATCGTTGCTGAAACTGGTAACACTGGAAGCAGCTCCAATGAACAGCTGCAAAAAAAGAAAAATACTAAGATGATGTGAAATGTTCTCCCTCAGTCAACAAATAACAAAATCAACCAAAATGAATAACACTCTGAACTATACAAATAATGTGGACGTGAAATGTGTAACATTACCATCTGAAACACCGTATACTCTGATCACAACAAATTTACACGGTTAACCCCCTTGACTGCACGCACACACGTAACACTGGAAGTGTTTTTAGTAATCCTAGTTTTAATGATAAACGGATAAATTGGGAGGATGTGATCCATGAGATGTCTGCGATACAATAAGAAACCCTGCTGAGTTTTAAAACATGACAAGTTTGGCACTGCAAGCATGCAACAGCAAGCAGAAAGAACAAAGGTTTAGGGTAGAACGAGGAAGAGCAGCATTTTACAGAAAAAATAAGGAAATGTTGCCCTGAAGAAGCCACAGCTTACCCAGCAAAAGAAAGAAAATTCATAAAATGAAATATTGGAGATACACCATAAATTGAAAATATTATATGAAACAAATAAAAAGGGAAAAAAGCCTAAACGAAATAAAAAGTAACCCATGATATTCTTACTCATATGCAAAACGTAAATCTCGGACCACATACTCAATGACCTGTTAAAAACAGAAGGTACTTTCTCAGATGACCGCCAGGGGATGAATGAAATTCTGAAAAAAAAAAAAAGCTATCGGAATCGGTATTCAGTGAGCTAAAAACCACTTTAAAGACAAACTGACCCAAAAGACCTCTTCCCAAACAATAATCTCCCAAACGCGTACATAGCAGATACCAACACCTCAAAACGCAAGACTTCGAGAGGGCCAATGAGAGCATACCCAGACACATCCCTAGGCCCAGACTCATGGAACTCAGTCCTCATAAAGAAAAGCAAAACAAATGTAGCACGAGCACGAAACATCCTCTATAGGAAAATCTACATTGTAGCATCATTCGGAGAGTCTGAAACTGACTCACATCGCCCCACACCACAAAGGTGGAAGCAAAGCAGTCCCCCAAAAAATTGACCGATACATGAACATCACATATCATCAAAGTCTTCGAAAGGGACTTAAGAGGCAAATTGACTGAATCTATGGAAGTGAACAATCTACATGACCCAGAACGTTCAACAATGTTTCGGGAAGGGAAGAACTTGCCTCACTCTGTTGTTTGACCATTATGATAGGATTATTAAAAGCTCCGAAAAAAAAAAATGCTCACATGATTTCCAAAGACTTTGCAAGACCATTGGCAAATGTGACCACGGTGTCGTTGCACATGATATGGAAAAGAAAGGAATAAATGAAAATAATTGGGAGATGGATATACTTATAGAACATAACAAGACACAACACCCCCAGAGCCTCCACGGTAAAAAGTTTAGTCCCACAAGGAACTCTTACGTGCATCCCTCCTCTTCCTCACTCTTATATCTGACTTTGACGCAAGCATGAACCCCAGTTTCATATCAACCTTGGCACATGATACAAGGATAAGTATGAAAATTACTTCAACAGATAATGCTGAAAGGCCACAAAGATACATAAACGAAGTCCTTAACCGGGCAACCGAGAACAACATGCTTTTCAGCGGAGATAAGATTCAACTGCCCCTGTACGTGAAAATGGAAAATTCAGAAACAATACTGAACAAGGGATAGACACAGACGCGTTCATAAACCAAAAGAATGATGTGGAAGACCTTGGAGTAATAATGTTTAACGATCTAAACTTCAGAGAACACAACAAAACAACGGTAGCTTCATGCAGAGGGATGGCAGACTGGATCCTAAGAACCTTCAAGACAAGGGAAGAAATACCAGTGATATTATTCAAAGCGCTAATTCTTTCACGAACTGAATACTGTCGCGTTTTAACATCACCCTACAAGGCAGGCGGAACTGTGGGATTAGAAAGCATTCAGATATCTTTTACAGCCCATATCAATGTGGTAAAGGAACTAAATTATTGGGAAAGAAATCTCCCTAGAGTGCAGATGGGAGAGGTATATCATCATTTGTACCTGGACAATCCTGGAAAAAATAGTTCCTAACTTACATTCGGAAATAAAACCCTACTGGCATGACAAGCATGGAAGACTTTATGTAACATCAACTCTGAAATCCAAAGGTGCGACATGCACAAAAAGAGAGAACATCTTAAACTTCCGGAGCCAAAGACTCTTCAAACCCTTGCCCTGAACAAGTACCTATAAACTGTACCGGGCCAGTCAGGCTGTGGGGCTTATATGGGCCAGCGGAGTGCGGCTTCCAACAGCTCAGTCGACCAAGGAAACAGCCAGGGATCAGGGTGGGCAGAGGAGGGTATTTTAGTCTCCCCTGTGTCACATGTGAGAAGCCTTACCCAGGTCGCATTTGTATCTTTCCCTGGTGCTGGGTTGAGTCCTGACCACAGCTCTGAGCACAGTCAGACCTGGGTCAAGCATCTCACTGCCTCAGGCCTGGATAGACGTATCCCATCCTTCCAGATGTAGACCAAACCCCCATCCTTCTCTGGTTCACAGGTAGACCCGCCCCAGACAACCTCAATATTCTTTAATTCAAAGCTAAACCTAGTGTACAGCTCCCCACACTCTGTCATTCACAGTAAGACCTGAACCAAACTTCCCCATCTTTGCCCAGTAACGGTTATACTCAGGACAAAAGTCCCCAGCCTTAAAGTCATAAGAAAACCAGGACCTATGACCTCTTCGCTCCCTCGGTTCACAGCCTAACGGGTCCCTCTTGTCACTAACCTCCCCTGATTCACCACTAGACCTGGACCAAAGCCTCCCACCCAATTCCAGCTTTCAGTTGGATGTGGACTTAAACCTTTCATTCCCTCTTCGTGAATAGACAGACGTAGATAAAAACTTTGCGTTTTTCCCCACTACACGAGCTCCTCACCCTCTCCCGGATCATGGCTAAAACCGGTCCAAAATTCCTCATCCTTCCCTGGTTCAGGGCTAGAACTGGCCCAGTACTTCTTATCCCCCTTTGCGTCATAGTTAAAACCTGCTCAGTGCTCCTCATCCTCTCCTGGTTAACGGCTAGAACCATCCTAAAACTCCTCACCTTCCCTGGTTCATAACTAGTCTTAGACTGATGAGGTGTCCTTTCCCTGTCCAGCCACTACACCCAGGCGAGGAAGACGGGCCCAGCAGCCCCTCACCCCAGTAGAACACACTCGCATGACTGACGGTGGTTTCTCACTGTGATAACCTGGTTAAACACAGAGACTGTTGCCGTCTTCTCGTAACCTCATAAATTTCATATTGAGGTCTGCTTAACTATACCCTCACCGGCCGTGTTTGGCCAGACGTTCCCGTCCATCCACTTACAAGGTTTCTTCCTCGTTGACAAGTTCTCCAAGTTTCACGCTCATCAGTTCTGGTAATTGGCAGGGGCTGATAAGTTAACAGCGGACAACAGCAAGTCGTCTGCCCGATGGTCTGGTGCAGGAGACGCCACATGCAGCAGGTCAGCCCGCCCCCTGCGTGGTGTGGAGGGCAGGAGACGCCACATGCAGCAGCAGGTCAGCCCGTCCCCTGGTGTGGTGTAGAGGGCAGGAGACGCCACATACAGCAGCAGGTCAGCCCGTCCCCTGGTGTGGTGTAGAGGGCAGGAGACGCCACATGCAGCAGCATGTACAGTCTCTGTACTTAAATACTTAAATACTTGCTGAAGTCCATTCCTCCGAGGGTTCTGGCCAAAATGTTTAACCTCTGGATAGCTACGTCTGCGTTACCAGAGCCATTGAAGGCTAATAGAACGGTGCTGATACCTAAGGTACCCAA
>JAUUDZ010016620.1:0-11408 GCA_032361705.1 Panulirus versicolor | reverse complement strand
ACTTCGCTAACGCGGGAGACAGCGACAAAGCAAAATATAAAATAAATATAGTTTATTTATATTTGTCTGAATAGTGACGTACTTTCTTTTCCTTTTGTAGCTACTCTTTAACTTTTTTAACATATGATGATATTTTTAGACCTATTCTGCTGTTTAAGGGCAATAAACACTGGCCATGTCATTTGTATGATGAATCCATACCACGTTATGTTCCTGCTATAAATGGAGTTATTTTGGTCGCTCTAAATTATTTCTTGAAATGGGCTGATTTCTCCTGACTTAGCAATTGTATTGTGGTTGATCAGTGACTTTTAAATCTGTATCATCTGAAATATTAGAGAATGGCAAAGGTTTGCCCCCAACTGTCCACCCAACTTGAAGATTGTTTTATAATGCCTAAGAACTTTTGGTAAGCTATCCATCTTTCTCTCTATATCTCTGATGCCTGTTCCCACCTGGAACTCCCTCAAGAGGGTAGCCATGGCAATAGAGTCTCCATAACTAGTGAACTCCAGTGCTGCTTCACAGCCTTCAGTGCCTCAACCTTAACAGGCCACTGGCAGAAGACAACTCTGGCACTGTTTGCAGAAGCTCCTATCTAATGTTCCTACTAACTACTACTACCTAATGCTCCAGTCTAATGTTCCTACCTACTTCATCTACCTAATGCTTCTTCCTAGATGTTCCTATCTACTACTTATATCTATTACTCCTACTACTTTGCCAAAAGGCAGGGCTAGCACATAGTGCTCACTGCTTGAAAATCTAGATTTAAGAAGAATGAGCTGTGTGAGTTAAGTGTTGTCAAGTGCTATGTATGACAAGGAGAAATTGTATGTTTGTGAACAGAATGCCATTAGTCCACATGTGGGTGAGGCAGAAAGAAAAGACAGCTACCTTGGTCAGAGGAGTGCAACTTAACCACTAAAGTGCTGGCGCATTTTATAGACATCAGTAACCCTCCTAATACATAGGCATGGAGTGCTGGTAATATATACCTCCCTGGTCATTGGCTGCCTACCATCTACTACCTACTAAATTTTTGGTAACATTTTAAAAATGAAGTATAATTGGGGTTCATGGGGTATTCAGTGTTATGAATGGAAATGTTGAACAGCTTGTGGAGTTGTGTGCTGAAAAAGGACTGGTAACTGGAATACCTGGTTTAAAATGAGGAATATTCACATGTATACATATGTGAGCAGGAGAGGTGGTCAGTGGGCATTATTGGATTACATATTAATTGATAGGTGTGTAACATACAGACTTTTGGATGTAAATGTGCTGAAAGGAGCAAGGGTGAAGATTTGTAGAGGTTTTCAAAAAAAAAAAAAAAAAGGAAACAATGTTGGGGAGAAGAGAGTAATAAGAGTAAGTGAGCTTGGAAAAGAGAATTGTGTGGAGAAATAACAGGAAAGATTGAGTGTAGAATGGCAAAAGGTGAGAGTAATTGAAGCAAGGGAAGTGGGTGAGGAATGGGATGTATTTAGGGAAGCAGTGATGGTATGTGCAAGAGATGCATGAGGCATATGGGAGGTGGGCAGATTCTGAAGGCACTGAAAGGTGATAAGAGAAAAGAGAGGCATTTGGGTAGTACTTACAGGAAAGGAGTGCACATGATTGGGAGATGTATAAGAGAAAGCAGTAAAATGTTGAGGAAAGTGCAGGGGTTGAGAAAAAGGGCAAATGAGAGTTGGGGTGAGAGATAAGTAAACTTTAGGAAGAACATGAAAATGTTTTGGAAGGAGGTAAATAATGTGCAAAAGATAAGAGAACAAATGGTAACAATGGTGAAGGGAGTAAAAGAGAAGTCATAACAGGAAGTGATGAAGTCAGGAGGAGATGGAGTGAGTATTTTGAAGTATTATTAAATGTGTTTGTTGATAAAGAGTGGCAGATTTAGGGTGTTTTGGTCGGAAAGGTATACAAAGTGAGAAAGTCATGGAGAGTGGTTTGGTGTAGAGAAAAGAGGTGGTGAAAATCTTGCCTAAGATAAAATGTGGCAAGGGAGCTGGAGTGGATGGTATTGCATTTGAATTTATCAAGAAGTGGGAAAACTCAGTAGGCAAGTGGTTGGTAAGGATTTTCAACATATGTATGGATCATGTGAAGTGCCTGCAAATTAGTAGAATGCATATATAGTTCCACTGTATAAAGGCATGGGGGATAAAGGTGAGTGTTCAAACTACAGAGGAGTAAGTTTGCTGAGTATATTTGGTAAGTTGTATGGGAGGGTACTGATTGAATGGATTAAGGCATGTACACCCGCTAAAAGATTATTCAGCACCCTTAGCCTGGCTATGACCACTGTCTCTCTCTCTATGTGTGTGTGTGAGAAATACGATGTTTTCTATAGCCATATGATGAATCTAATGGTTAATAAACGCGAATGCATAGAGTGTTAGTACAAAATCCTCTAAATGGTGTAGCATTACCCTCTGTAATATGATCAAACCCACAATCTGTATTACTGTGTGCATGGCATCTAATGTATTGGGGTGCCATTTAGGGATTTCTTAGATTATGAGATCCAGACATAACCCCACATCATGACAATGAGTAGATAAAGGAAAGTATGTAAATGTATAGTAATATAAGACCACACGTACAATTAACACAGAATATTTGTGTATCATAATAGTGAGATAACATTAAGCACAGTACTGGCATGATTATGAAACAGAATGAGTCATGAAATGAGGTATGATATTTCTTTAGTATACCAAACAAAAGATTAGGAATTCAATGGGGTTGTGATTGATGGTGAGACAAACAATGTTAGTGTTAGAAAAGATTTTTACCACAAGAGGTTGTTTATCTGAATACATATTATCTAATGTGTTGGAAAAGGAACTGATTCAACCTACACTGAGTTGAGTTTTTAGCTAACAGTAAGAATTAGTGCTAGTAGAGATTTTTACCACAGGAGGTTCCTTATCTGGATACAAATTATCTAATGTGTTGGAAAAGGAATTGGCTCAACCTGCACTGAGGTGAGCTTTTTAGCTAACAGTAGGAATTGTAATGTTTATTTTGAATCATAGCTATATCAGATGAGATGAAAACCCAATAAAAGATTACTCAGCACTTTACAATGCACAAATGTTCTTTGTGCATGTGGTCTTATATTACCATATGTTTACATACTTAACACTGACACTTTATAATGATCTAGGTTTATGTCTTTGCATCTCATGATATAAAAAAAAAACTAAATGGCACCCAATTTGTTAGTTGCCATGCACACATTAATACAGATCGTGGTTTTGATTATTGTATTACAAAGGATAATGCTAGGCCATTGAGAGGATTTCATAATAACACTAAGTATTCCTGTTCATTAACAGTTAATGTAGCTACAGAAAACATCATGTTACTTTCACACAAACACACACATACATACAGAGATAGACAAGGGTACCAACCATAACAGTGATCGTTGCCAGATGTATAAGGGCCAAGGGCGCCAAATGATTTTTTAGTGGGTGTAATGAACATCAGATTGGGGAGGAGCAGTTTGGTCTCAAATAAGGAAGAGGATGTGTGGATCAGTTGTTTGCTTTAAAGAATGAGAGAAATATTTAGGAAAACAGATGACAGAAGGCATATGATAAGGCTGAAAGAGATTCTTTGTGGAAGGTTTGAAGAATAAACAGTGTGGAAGGAAAGCTGCTAGAAACAGTGAGAAATATTCATAAAGGGTGTAAGGCTTGTATATGAGTAGGAAGAGAGGGGAGTGATTGGTTCCAAGTAAAGATTTGTCTGCAGCAGGGGTGTGTGATGTCACTATCAACATGGTTGTTCAATTTGTTTATGGATGGTGAAGGAGGTAAATGTGAGTCATGGTGAGGGGTGAGGATGCAGTCTGTGGGGGAGGAGAGGTCCAGGAAAGTGAGTCAGTTGGTGTTTGCTGATGATACAGTACTGGTCGCTGATTCAAGTGAGAAATTGCAGAAGTTGGTGGTTGATTTTGCAAGAGTGTGTGTAAGGAGAAAGTTGATAAAGATTGTTAATAAAAGCAAGGTTATGAGATTCAACAGGGTTGAAGAAAAGGTTAGTTGGGGGGTGAGTTTGAATGGAGGAAAACTGGAGGAAGTAAAGTGGTTTAGATATCTAGGAGTGGGCATGGCAGCAAATATAACTAGAGAAGTAGAAGTGTTCTAGGGTGTGAAGGTTCTGGGAGCACTGAAGAATGTGTGGAGAGAACACTATCTGACAGGGCAAAAATGGATATGTTTGAAGGAGTAGTAGTTCCAACATATCATATGATTGCAAAGGATGGGCTACAGATAGGGTTGTGCGGGGGTGGGAGGATGAGTTGGAAATAAAAATATGCGAGGATAATATGTGGCGAAAGGTGGTTTGATCAAGCAAGTAATGAAAAGGTAAGACAGATGTTTGGTAATAAAAACAGTGTGACTGAAAGAACAGAAAGGGTGTGTTGAAACGGTTTGGAGATATGGAGAGAATGAGTAAGGAAAGGTTGAAAAAGAGGATACATGTGTCAGAAGTGGGGGGAACAACGAGAACAAGGAAACCAAGTTGGAAATGGAAGGAAGGAGTGAAAAAGATTTTGAGCTATTGGGGCCTGAACACATAGGATGTCGAAAGGTGTGCATGGAACAGAAAGAACTGGAAAGATGTGGTATACTGGGGTCGACATGTTGCCTATGGACTGACTCAAGGCATGTGAAGCATCCAGGGTAAACTATGGAAAGGACTGTGGGGTATGGTTGAGGAAAGAGAACTGTTTTTTCAGCATATTACACATGACAGTTAGAGAATGGATGTGAGCAAATGTGGCCTATCTTTGTCTGTTCCTGGCATTACCTTGCTAAAGTGGGAAACAGCAATCAAATATGGAAAACAGAAATAATGAATACCCAAGTGCACACTCCAGTTAGCAAGGCAAGGACTGTACTCTATGCTCAGTCTATGTTTGAGGTAACACTCCTCAGAGTCATATGTGTACCTGGACAAAGGTTTGTAGTGAGCAGGTCACTATACATGATCACAATCAAAACTTTGTAAATATTCTAATAAGCTTAGTTCTGAGCAGAGGCTTAGGAATTTTGTGTCCTTAGGCTGTCCTAAGGAACAAACAGGTGAATCTACTGAGCAACAAACAGACAGTCTGAGATGTGGAGGTGCCTCTGGTTCATCTAATATCTACAAACACTTGCATAAAAGACTGAATTAATTACTGTCAATAAAATTAAGACTCAGGCATATACTAAAGAAAAGAAAAAAAATGCAAAGCAATGCATAAGTTAAAAAGATTGAGATAACAAGATATGAACGATATTGAGCTGTGGATCTCTGATCAAATGATACTCTATCTACTCACCTGAAAAAGTCATTTGCATCAACTGAATCTCAAGTCAGAGAAAAAGGAGATAATTGGCAAATTAATATCTTTAATGTAAGCATTGTATCATAAATATCTAACACATATATACATAAGGAGATTAATTAGCCTCAGAACTCCCAGCAGTCCTCAATATTTGCAAAAATCTCACTATGACTATTTCTGGTCCCAACACAGGATTGTAATCTATCTTAGTCTGCAAAGTTTAGCATGATCTGACTTCAGAATTATACAACCTGAATTTACACCATTTGTATTTTACTTTGGTCTGAGGTTTAACACAATGGGAGTACTTTCTACAAGACTTGCACATGAACTCTTGGAATTACATTAGTATATACAAGCAACAGATGCAGGTGTCCTTGCTACAGAAGCAAGGACTATCATGTACACTGTTTCCTGCTTTTAAAGCATGGTATCACATGCACAGAATCATTCTCAACCATTTCAGATACTGACCATCTCCACACATGCACCAAAGTATATAAAGGACTCCTAAAATGTGGTTTGGTGAACCATCATCACAACTTTAAATGTTAAAATGTGCTGAAGCTTTTCATAAACTGGTGTGACTATGAAGTCTGCAGCCACAAACTACTTGCATGACATGAAAGAAGACATGAAAAGGTGTGGAATTTCAAAATGTGTGACAGGTCATCAGAACTGGCTGGTGTGAATATGGCCAAGAAAAGGCTAATCTATGTGGGACAGCAAAATCCTTCACTTACTTCCATGGTAGTGCTTTTCAGACAAATGCCCTAAAATATCATACTTATTTGACTTTAGTTTAATGTCACAACTCCTAGCAAGTCCACTGCAATGGATAATTAAGGTATATGGGCTAGAGTATTATTGATTTTAAGGCAAAAGTATATGCCAGCATGCAAGAGTGACTAGGGCCATATGTACACAAGTTCGTATTTAGAAGTAGGTTCATACATGTCCACCTGTGTTTGTGTGGGGAAAAAGAAGGAAATGGCTGCACTGAGACTTAACATATAACATGTGCTTTAAATAAGATTTGATAAAACAATACAATACAATCCAAAGTAAGAGTATGAGTCCATCCGCATGTGTATGTGTGTGTAGCTGGGGAATGGAAATGGCTGTTCTGTGATATAAAATATAACACATGCGTTAAATGAACTATGGCAAAACAATACTTATACTAAATAATTTGATCTAAATCACATGATAGCTCAAACAAACATTAAGTTTTTATGAGTGCTTTAGAACATACAGTAAGCCCTCGATTTAACACACCCCAATATAATAGATTATGAAATTAAGACAAATAATAATACAGTACATTAATTGATAATTATAAAAAATCTCAAATGCACACTATGCATGTTTCATATTGCACTTGTTTCTGGTAGCATGGGGTAGACTTGCTTTGTTTCAGTCTCGGTCTGCCTCAAGCTATCGTGCAGTCAGTTTGTGCACAGTGTGTTTCTGTAATTTCAGAACTGTGACTTTACTTATCAAATGATTGTGCAATCCTTACAATTCAAAATGGCATCAAGTGATTATACAAGGTGCAATGAAAGCAGGTAGTCCATCCTTACTTTATTATAAGGAAGTATCCTTTCACAGGAGAGGGGTGACATCACCTCTGTCTCAGTCTGACTCCTGCCTTCTGTCGAGCATTCCCATGCTGCTGGGTGCCCTTTGCCCAACTATCACACCACACAGTAAACCCTACACCCCTCACAAGATTTTAGTAACTAAATGTGACATTTTGTTGCAACAAAAACAAAACAAAACAATAAAAAAAAGAATCAAAATTCGATGAGGCATAAGGCAAATATACACAAATCACTGCTCAGCAACAATACACTTCCTTTACATGTAAGCAAAACAAAATGATATAAATTAGTGTGTTCACTCTACAGGAGCCCCCACAAACATAATCTTGCAAGTGGGCAGGGTGGTGTCTCACATGGTGAGGGCGCCGCCACCTACGGCTGGGTGTTGCCACAATTGGGGGGAAAGCTGCTGCTGGTGTTGTGGGGATTGGTGAAACCTGGTGGCATAGGTGACGTCAGTTTCACAAGGACAGGCAGCCACTGCCATCCAGCTTCACTGAGTATTGTCTATGTGGCTTCACTGTCACTACTATGCCTGAACTGTCACACACCTTCAAAGTGAAGCATCATCCTGCACACAGACAAGGGTGCCCATGGACAGCTGAGGCAGCATAGTGGCATCCCCTGCTGGGCTGCTTTGCATGCAAGCCTGGCTCTCTGCTATAGCCCATTCCCTGTTTCACAGGGCAGTTCTCCATGGCCAGTTTATCAGATAATATTGCTGGGGTGCCGGAACACCATCTTGCAACTGTCTTTCTGCTGCCAGCTGTGCGGGTGACTTATTCCCCTCCCTTGGGGGGTGTTGAGATATTGGAGCATAGCCTGAGTCATTTGCTGTTGTGCAGGCTACCTCCAACACCCGTTTGGCTGCCTTTGCCACTGCTTCGGAACGTCCATTGGACTGGGGGAAGTGGGCTAAGGAGATGCAGGCCATGATTCCCCATTCTCTGTAGAAAGCTTCTATCTCCTCATTGTCTAGACTGGTTCCCCCATCCATAAAAATTCCTTGGGTGTGCCCCACCTCCTAAAGAAGTTGAGCAGCCTTGTGAAAACTTGGGATTTTCCCACATAGATTTGAATCCTACTCACTGCACCATGTAAAAAGTGCAATGAAAGCAGGTAGTCTGTCTTCATTTTATCATAGAGAAGTATCCTTTCACAGGAGAGGGGTGGCATCACCTCTATCTCAGTATGACTCTTGCCTTCAACTACCCGGCATGTGTTCCCACGCTGCTGGGTTCCTGCCACCCAACTATCATACCACGTAAATGTGGCACAGAAATAGGTTACACTCAATTTAATGGACTTCCAGCATTAACTGACACCCATTCCCCCAATTAGTACATTAAATCGAGGGTTTATTGCATCATCTGCAATTCATGTCAGCAAAAAGCCTTGTCTGCCCTCCCATATATTTTCAAAGGTGATACACGTCTAAGATTTATTGTGTGTACAAACATATGATGTACTTAGGGTGAAATCATGATACATATGGTCGCTGAGACCAGTGTTTCTAATGGTGTGAGCAACAGCCCCCTACCTTAGTGCGT
The DNA here is from genome assembly GCA_032361705.1 of Panulirus versicolor. Lineage (NCBI taxonomy): Eukaryota > Metazoa > Arthropoda > Malacostraca > Decapoda > Palinuridae > Panulirus > Panulirus versicolor. The sequence continues at coordinate 2,901 of JAUUDZ010016620.1, read as the reverse complement.
CCCAGGCTCTCCTGAGGGAATGATGTTCTTTTACTATTCCAAGCTACCATTTTAGTTTAGGAATTTTGCTTCTGGGTACTGTATATGTTCTGCCTGTGTTTCAAGATGGTTGGCTCTTGCCATTCTAAGAAGGAGATAGCCTGAGTTCTTGCCTGAAAGCAAGAAAATGTGGGTACATATTAGACTTCTATGCACAATGGGTGCTCAAAATGCATGATCAGGTGGCTATTTCCAGTAACACATCAGTGCATTGCCTCATTCAGGAGAGCAAGACCCTATGGACCCAAAACATGGACTTAGAATACTTTAGGAACTTTGCCAATTCCATGCTCAGATATCTTCAGATGATAATCAAGGCCAAAAAAGAGATGACAAGTATAAAATGTAAATGTGATATCGCCTTTGAAAATGTATGGGGTAGAAAAGATTTCATTGCAGACCCTGTAATTCCTAAATTTCTAACAAAATATCTTTCATAAAAAACCTACCATTCAACAAAAAGCTTCATTTGATTTATGTCTGAACATTTAAATTCCTAGTAGTACATGTACCTACTACACTTCTACTGATACATATTGTTTATGTCTTTGATAATAATATCATTACAATTAAATCAATGTTATGTCTCCATCACTTGTCCCTTCTTCACAATCTATCAGAAGAGAATTGTTTCTAATACACAAAAATGAAATCATAACCCATTTGTATCATCATAGTCACAATCTCAAATGCATCTACATGAAAAAGTCCTTCCGTCACCACTGCACAACAAATGTAGATTTTACCGGCAATATATTGAACTAATCTTTAGGCAAGGCAGCCTATGATACAAAGTTATACCTTATATAGCATTTATTATAATGACTTGCAAATGATTTAAATAAGAGGAATACATCAATCAGAGCAGACTGCACCTCCTAAATAGTCAAGGTAAAACACAAATTATCATATCCTTAAACAGCAACAATAAAATAAATACCTGCGATAAAATAAATAAATAAATGATGAGTAAATACCTGCCATTTCATGTGTGGTGGGGTGGCAACAGGAATGGATGAAGACAGCAAGAGTGAATATGTGCATGTGTATACGTGTGTAAGTCTGTGTATGTATATGTATGTATATGTTGAAATACATAGTAAAAGCTTTGCAGAAGATGAAAGCTGGCAAGGGAGTGGGTTTGGATGGTATTGCAGTGGAATTTATTAAAAAAGGGGGTGACTGTGTTTTTGACTGGTTGGTAAGGATATCTAATGTATGTATGACTCATGGTGAGGTGCCTGAGGATTGGAAGAATGCATGCATAGTGCCATTGTACAAAGGCAAAGGGGATAAAGGTGAGTGCTCAAATCACAGAGGTATAAGTTTGTTGAGTATTCCTGGGAAATTATATGGGAGGGTATTGATTGAGAGGGTGAAGGCATGTACAGAGCATCAGATTGGGGAAGAGCAGTGTGGCTTCAGAAGTGCTAAACGGTGTGTGGGACAGGTGTTCACTTTGAAGAATGTGTATAAGAAATACTTAGAGAAACTGATAGATTTGTAAATGGTATTGATGGATCTGGAGAAGGCATACGGTAGGTTTGATAGAGATGCCTTAAGAGAGGTCTTAAAAATATACAGTGTGGGGTTAAAGCTGCCAGAAGCAGTAGAGAAATTTTTATCAAGGATGTAAGGCATGTGTACGAGTGGGAAGAGAGGAGAGCGAATGTCTTCCAGTGAAGGTCGGTCAGCGGCAGGTGTGTATATGTCACCATGGTTGTTTAATATGTTTATGGATGTGGTGGTGAGGGAGGTAACTTCGAGAGTCTTGGAGAGAGGGGAGAGTATGCAGTTCTGTAGGGGACGAGAGGGCCTGGGGAAGTGAGTCAGTTGTTGTCTGTTGATGATACAGTACTGATGGCAGATTCGAGTGAGCAACTGCAGAAGTTGGTGAGTGAGCTTGGAAGAGCGAGTGAAAGGAGGAGGTTGAGAGTAAATGTGATTAAAATCAAGGTTATTAAGGTTTAGCAGTGCTGAGGAACAGGTTAGATGAGCTGTGAGTTTGAATGGTGAAAAGTTGGAGGAAGTGAAATGTTTCAGAACCCTGGGAGCGGACAAGATAGCGAATGGAACCATGGAAGCAGAAGTGAGTCATAGGGTGGGGGAGAGGGCGAAGGTTATGGTAGACGCTGATGAATGTGAGGAAAGAAAGACGTTATCTGGGAGGGTAAAAATGGGTGCCTTTGAAGGTATACTCGTTCCAACGATATCATATGGATGCGAGGCATGGGCCATATATACGGCTGTGCTGAAGAGGGTGGATGTGTTGGGAAAGAAATGTCTGAGGACAATATAAGTAGTCTGATCGAGGAAGTAATGACAGGATAAGTGAGATGTGTGGTAATAAAGACTGTGGTTGAGAGAGCTGAGAGGATGAGCTGAAATGGTTTGGACATAAGGAGAGGCTGAGTAAGGAAAGGTTGAATAAATGGATTATATGTATCAGAAGTGGAGCGAACAAGGAAAATGGAGAAACTAAACTAGAGATGGAAAGATTGATTATACAATATTTTGTGTGATAGAGGCCTGAACATACAGGAAGGTGAAAGGCGTGCAAAGGATAGAGTGAACTGGAACGATGTGGTATACCGGGGTCGAAGAGCTGTAATGGACTGACCCAGGGCATGTGAAGCGTCCGGGGTAAACCATGGAAAGGTCTGTGGGTCCTGGTTGTGGAAATGTGACAGCTAGAGAATAGACATAAGCGGATGCAGCCCTTTTTCGTCTGTTCCCAGCGCTACATCACTAACGCAGGAAACGGCAATCAAGTAAGAAAAAATAAACTCTAACGTATCATCACACTTCATGCGTTGGCAAGAACTTTTTAGCATTTTATGATTACAAGAACCATTTTGTCAA
>JAUUDZ010016609.1:0-11409 GCA_032361705.1 Panulirus versicolor | reverse complement strand
TCCGTCTTCAGACTTGGAGACTAGTGAACTCCGTCTTCAGATATGAAGCCCGATGGAATCTCTCTCCAGACATAGAGACGAAGTTCACTTGCACCCATATCTGTAAACGGACAATATTAGCCTTCAAGTCTCGAGACGAAGGCAACTGACCTCCATATCTGGAAACGCAATCCACAAGCTTCAATATGTGTGGATGGAGTCCACTGGGCTCCATATCTAGAGACTCAGTTCAATGGCCTCCATATCTGGAGACGGAGTCCAATGGCCTCCATATATGGAGACGGAGTCCACTGGCATCCATATCTGGATATAGAATCTACTGGCCTCCATGCCTGGAAGCGAAGTCCACTGGCTTCCATTTCTGGATAAGGAGGCCACCACCCTTGAAGTCTGAACATGAAGTTCATTGGCCTCCATATCTGTAGACGGAGTCTAATTGCCTCAGTATCTGGAGATGTTGTCGACTGCTCTACATCTCTGGACACGGAGGCTACTAGTTTCTATGTCTATAGACGAAGTCCACTGGCCTCTATATATGGAGATGGAATGTACTAGCTTCCATATCTGGAGATGGAGTCCATTGGCTTACATGTTTGGATGCGAATTCTTCAAGGCTTCATTTCTGGAAACGGACTCCACTGGATTCCATGCCAAGAGACGGTGTTCACAGGCTTCCATTTCTGGACACTGAGCTTAATGGCCTCCATACCTGGACGCGTAGTCCTTTTACCCTCCATGTCAGGATACGCAGTCCACTGTCGTACTTGTTCGGAGACAGTGTTCACTGGTCTCCATGTCTGGAGACGGAGCACACTGACCTCCCTATATGGAGACGGAGGCCACTTGCCTCTATGTTTAGAGAGGGAGTCCACTAACCTCCATATCTGAAGACGGAGTCCACTTATCTCCAAGTTTGGAGACGGAGTCCACTGAACTCTATGTCTGGCCACTGACTTTACTAGTCTTCATGTTTGGGGATGGAGTCCACTAGACTCGACTTCATGAGACGGAGTCCACTGATCTGAATATCTGGAGACGGAGTGCAGTGGCCGTGTTTGGAGATGTAGCCCACTAGCCTCCATGTATGGATTGGACTTCTCGCCTCCATGTCTGGGGATGGATTTGGAGACAGAGCCTAATGGCCTCCATGTGTGGACAAGGAGTATAGTGGTCTTTATATCTTGATATGTATTCCAATGGTCTCCGTATATGGAGATGGAGTGCAGTGGCCTCCATATCAAGAGATAGAGTCCACCAACGTCCATGTCTGGAGATAGTGTCTATTGGCATTTGTCTGGAGATGGAGTCAAAGGCTTTTATGTAAATAGATGGAGTCCACTGGCCTCCATGTCTGGATGGGGAGTCTTCTCACCATGTCTGAAGAGAGAGTCCAGCGGCTTCCATATTAAGAGAAGGAGTTCCCTGGTCTCCAATTCTGGAAAGGGAATCCACTTACGTCTGTGTTTGTAAATGTAGTCTAATGGTCTCTATGTCTGGAGATGGAGTACACTGACCCCCCTATATGGAGACGGATACCAATGGCCTTCAGGTCTAGAGACGAAAGCCACTGGTCTCCATATCTGGATAGGAGATCCACTAGCTCCAATAATTGGATATGCAGTCCTCTGGCCTCCATGTTTGAACACGGAGTCCACTGGCCTCCATGTTTGGAGATGTAGCCCACTGGTATCCATGTCTGGATAGGAAGTTCTCTCGCCTTCATGTCTGGAAACGAGTCCAATGGCCTCCAATTCTGGAATCTCTGTCTACCTACATCCATGTCAAGAGGTGGAGCCTAATGGTCTCCATATGTGGAGACGGAGTTTAGTGGCCTTCATATCTTGATATACTGTCCAATGGTCACCATGTCTGGAGATGGAGTCCAGTGGCCTCCATGTCTGGATATGGAGTCTACTGGCCTCCATACCTGGAAACAGAATCCACTGGCTTCCATTTCTGGAGACGGAGTCCACTACCCTCGAAGCCTGAACATGGAGTCAATTGGCCTCCATATCAGTAAACGGAGTCTACTTGCCTCTATATCTGTGGATGTTTTCGATTGCGTCACAACTCTGGACATGGAGTCCATGCCTGTAGACGGAGTCCATTGGACCTCCATATATGGAGACGGAGTTCACTGTCCTCCATATCTGGAAATGGAGGCAACTGGACTAAATGTCTGGATGCGAAGCCTACTAAACTCCATTTCTGTGTACGGAGTCGAATCCCTTCCATGCCAACAGACGGTGTCTACCGACCTCCATACCTGGACGCTGACTTCAATGGCCTCCATATCTGGACAGGAGTCCACTAGCCAATATATCAGGATACGCAGTCCACTGGCCTCCTTGTTTGGAGATAGATTTCACTGGTTTCCATGTCTGGAGAAGGAATACACTGACCTCCCCATATGGAGACGGAGTCTACTGAACTCAATTTCTGGACACTGAGTCTACTTGCCTCCATGCCTAGAGATGGAATCCACTGGCCTACCTCTCTTGAGACGGAGTCCACTAAACTCAATGTTTGAAGACGGAGTCCAGAGTCCTCCATGTCAGTATAAGGAGTCTATTGGCCTCCGTTTTTGGAGACGGAGTCCACTGGCCTTCATGTCTGGAGATGCAGTCCACTTTCCTCCACTTCTGGAGACGAAATTCACTAACTCCTATGACTGCAGATGGTGTCCACTGGCCTCTATGTGTAAAGACGAAGCCCACTGGCATCCATGTCAGACGGACCCCATTGGTGTTTAGGTCTAGAGACGACGGCCACTGGCATGCATAACTGGATACGGAATCCACTAGCTTTACTAGAGATGGAGTCTACTGGCCTCCTTCTTTCAACATGGAGTCCACTGGCCTACATGTTTGGAGGCCCGCTGGCCTCTTTGCCTGGAAACGGAGTCCACTGGCCTCCATATCTGCAGACCGAGTTCACTGGAGATGGAGGCCACTGGCATACATGTCAGGATGCGAAGTATACTAGACGGAGTCCATTGGCTTCTGAAACTAGAGACGGTGTCCACTGGCCTCCTTTCTGAACGCTGACTTCAATGGCCTCCACATAAGGACACGGAGTCTAATAGGCGTGTCAGGACACGCAGTCTACTGGCATCTTTGTTTGGTGACATGGTCCACTGACCTCATTGTCTGGAGAAGGAGTATAAAAACTTCGCTGCATGGAGACGGAGTCCACTTTCCACGATGTCTGGTGAGTGAGTCAACTGGCCTCCATATCTGAAGGCGGAGTCCACCAATCTCCAAGTCTGGAGACGGAATCTACTGAACTCTATGACTGGACACTGAGTCTACTGGCCTCCTTGTTTGAGATGGAGTCCACTGCCCTCACTTTCTTAAAACGGAGTCCAGTGAACTCAGTTTCTGGAGACGATGTCCAATGGCCTTCAATTCTGGAGTCTGAGTCCACTTACTTTCATGTCGGGAGGTGGAGTGTAGTGGACTTCATATCTTGATATGCAGTTGAATGGTCTTCATGTCCGGAGATGGAGTCCTATGGCCTCTGTTTCGATATGGGGTCTACTGGCGTCCATGCCTTGAGACGGAGTCCAGTGGCCCCCATATCTGGAGACAGAGTTCAATGGCTTCCATATCTGGATACGGAGACCACTGGCCTCCATATCTGGATAAAGAGCATACTGGCCTCTATAACTGGAAACGGACGCCACTGGGTTCCATTTCTAGAGACGGAATTCACTATCCTCGAAGTCTGAACATGGAGTTCATTGGCCTCCATATGGAGACGGAGTCTACTTCCCTCAATGTCTGGAGATGGTGTCGACTGCTCTACATGTCTGGACAAGGAGTCCACTGGTTTCTGTGTCTGTAGATGGAGTAACCTGACCTCCATATATGGAGACGGAGTCCACTTACCTCTATGTTTGGAGAGGGAGTCCAGTGGCCTACATATCTTAAGACGGAGTTCACTAATCTCCAAGTCTGGAGACGGAAATGGAATCAAGTTGTCTCCATACCTTGATATGTAGTATAATCGCAAAAGTCCCTGAAGAAGGAATTCAGTGGCCTCCATGTCTGGATATGGAGTCTTTTGGCATCCATGCCTGGAAAAGGAGTCCAATGGCTTCTATTTCTAGAGACGGAGTCCACTACCCTCGAAGACTGAACATAGGGTGCATTGTCCTCCATATCTGGGCACGGTGTCTACTTATCTCCATGTCTGGAGATGGAATCAACTGCTCTACATGTCCGGACACGGAGTCCACTGTCCTCCATGTCTGGAGCCGGAGTCCAGTGGCCTCCACATCAAGATACTTTGTCCAATGGCCTTCGTGTTTGGTTTTCATGTCTGGAGTTGGAGTCACGTGACCTCTATATATGGAAACGGAGTCTAGTGGCCTCCATTTCTCGAGATAGAGACCAGTGGCCTATATGTCAGGATGCGAAGTCTACAAAACTCCATGTCTCTGAACGGAGCCCAATGGCTCTCATGCCTAGTGATGGTGTCCACTGGCATCCATTTCTGGACACTGACTTCGCTGGTCTCCATATCCAGACACGGAGTCCACTAGCCTCCATGTCTAGGTGTGCAGTCTACTGGCCTACTTGTTTGGAGATAGAGTCCACTGGTATCAGTGTCTGGAGACAGAGTACACTGACTGCCCTACATGGAGACGGAGTCCACTTTCTTCTATTACTGGAGAGGGAGTTCACTGGCCTCCATATCTGAAGTGTTCCACCAATCTCCAAGTCTTGGGACGGAACCCACTGAACTCCATGTGTGGATATGGAGTCTACTGGCTTCCCTTTCTTGAGACGAACTCCACTGAACTCAATGTCTGTAGAGGGAATCCAGTGGCTTCCATGTCAGTATACGGAGTCCATTGGCATCCATGTTTGGAGACGCAGTGCACTGGGCTTTATGTCTTTAGATGCAATTCACTTGCCAACACTTCTGGACACGGAATTCACTTGCCTCCATTACTGCAGATGGAGTCGACTGGCCTTATGTGTAGAGACGAAGTCCATTGGCATCCATGTCTGGAGACGGATCCCTTTGGCCTTCAAGTCTGAAGATTAAGGCCACTGACTTCCATATCTGGAAACGGAACCCACTAGCCTCAACATTTAGATAATGGAGTCTACTGGCTTCCATGTTTGAACACTCAGTCCACTGGCCTTCATGTTTGGAGATGTAGTCCACTGCTCTCTACGTCTGCATAGGGAGTCTTCTCACCTCCATGTCTGGAGACGGAGTCTAGCGGCTTCCATAGGAAGAGACAGATTCCAACTGCCTCCAGTTCTGGAGTTTGAGTCCATTTACATCCATGTCGAAAGATGGAGGCTAATGGTTTCCATATGTAGAGACGGAGTATAGTGGCCTTCATATCTTCATATGCAGTTCAATGGTTTCCATGTCTGGAAAGGGAATCCAGTGGCCTCCATGTGTGGATATGGAGTGTACTGGCCTCCATGCCTGGAAACGGAATCCACTGGTTTCCATATCTGAAGACAGAGTCCACTGGCCTCCATATCGGGAGACACAGTCCACCGACGTCCATATTTGGAGATGGTGTCTAATGGCATTCATGTCTGGAGACGGACTTCATTGACCTCCATGTCTAGAGTCCAGAGCTCTCCATATCTCGATAGGGAGTCTTCTCCCCTCCATGTCTCAATGTATTGATATGGAGACCACTCTCTTCCTTGCCTAGAGACGGTGTCCAGTGGCCTCCATTTGTGGACACTGACTTCAATGGCCTCCATATCTGGTCACGGAGACCACTAGCCTCCGTGTCAGGATATGCAGTCTAATGGCCTCCTTGTTTGGAAGGGGAGTTCACTGGTCTCCATGTCTGGAGACGGAGTACACTGATCTCCCTATATGTAGACGGTGTCCACTTGCCTCTATGTCTTATGAGGGAGTTCACTGGTCTCCATAACTGAAGATAGAGTCCACTAATCCCCAAGTCTGGAGACGGAGTACACTGAACTCCATCCAAGTCTTGAAACGGAGTCTACTGACCTCCATATCTGAAGATGGAGTCCACTGGCCTCCCTTTCTTGAGACGGAGTCCACTTAATGTCTGGAGACGGAGTCCAGTGGCCTCCATGTCAGTATACGGAGTCCAATGGCCTCCAATTCTGGAGTTTCAGTCCACTTGCATCTATATCGGGAGATCGAGCCTTATATCCTCCATATTTCGAGATGGAGTATATTGGTCATATCTTGATATGCTGTTCAATGGTCTCCATGCCTGGAGATGAAGTCTAGTGGCCTCCATACCTGGATATTGAGTCTTCCGGCCTCCTTGCCTGGAAACGTAGTCAACTGGCTTCCATATTTGGTGACGGAGTCCACTAGCCTCGAATTCTAGTGACGGAGACTAGTGGTCTCCATGTCAGGATGCGGAGTCCACTTGCTGCCATATCTGGAGATAGAGTCCACCGACGTCCATGTCTAGAGATGGTGTCTGATGGCATTCATGTCTGGAAACATGGCCTCCATGTCTCGAGACTGAGTTCAATGGCCTCTGGAGAGAATGCTGGATGATACTGGAGAGTAAGTTGATACTAGAGAGGATGCAGGATGATGTCGAAAGGAATTATGAAGGCTGGAGAAGACGTAGAATGATGCTGGAGAGGACATAGGGTGATGACGGGTAAGATGCAAGATGATGATGCATAAAATTCTGGATGACGCTGGGAAGAACGTAGGATAAAGCTAGTGAGGACTTAGAGCGATGCTGGAAAAATGTAGGATGATGCAGGGAGGATGTAGGATGATGCAGGGAGGATGTAGGATGATGCTGGGAAGGAAAGAGATGATACAAGGAAGGATGTAGGATGATGATGGTGAGGATGTAGGATAATGCTGGAGAGGACGAAAAAAGATCCTGGAAGAACATAGGATGAAACTAAGGAGGTCGTAGGATGATTCTGGATGGGATGTAAACTGATGCTTGAGAACATGTAAGATGATGTTGGGAGAATGTCTGATGATACTGAGGAAGACGTAGGATGATGCTGGGAGGACGTAGGATAATGAGGGGTAAGATACAAGATGAAGATGGGTAGGATGTAGGATGATGCTAGGGTGAATATTTGATGATGCTGTGAAGGAAACAAGAAGATGCTGGGGAGGACGTAGGATGATGCTTGGGAAGATGTAAGATGATACTGGAGAAAGTAGGATGATGCTTTTGAGGAGGTAGAATAATGAGAGGGAGGAGGTAGGATGACGGTGGAGAGGATGTAGGATGATGCTGGAAGGATGTGATATAATGCTAGGTATGATGTAGGATGCTGCTGAAGTGGACGTAGGATGATGCTGAAAGTATGTATGAAGATGCTAGGGATGATGTAAGATGATGCTCGAATGAACGTAGATATAGGATATAGGATGATGATGTGGAGGCTACAGGATAATGCTAGGGAGGATGTAGGATAATGCTGGGGAGGATGTATGATGATGCTGTGAAGAGGTAGGATGATTCAGTTGAGGATATGATATATAGCGCTGTGGAGGATGTAGGATGATGCTTGTGAGAATATATCATGATGCTCGGGATGACACTGAAAAATGCTGAGGAGGACATTGGATGATGCTGGGGAGAATGTACGATCTTGCTTGGGAGGGAGTAGGTATATCCTGGGAGGATGTGGGATGGTACTGAAAAGAACGTAAGATGATGCTGGAAGGATGTAGCATAATACTGGGGATGGTTTAAGATGATGCTAGATAGGATGTAGGATGATGTTGAGAGGATTTATGATGAAGCTTCGGAAGATGTAGGATGATGCTGGAGAGGACAAGGATGATGATGGCTAAGATGCAAGATGATGGTGATGAGATGTAGGATAATGCTGGGGAGGATATACGATGATGCTGTGAAAGATGCACGATGGTTTTATGGAGGACATAGGATGATGCTGGGTAGGATCGAAGGTGATGCTAGGGAGGATGCACGATGATGCTGAGGAGGGCGTAGGTTGATCCTGGGAGGATGTAGAATGATACGGAGAAGGGTGTAAGATGACGATGGGGAGGATGTAGGGTGCTGCTGAGGTTAAGTTGATGCTAGAGAGGATGTAGGATGATGTTGGGGAGGATGTGAGGTGAAGCTGAGAAGATGCACGATGATGCTGGGAGGATATACGATGATTCTGTGAAAGATGCAAGATGATGCTATGGAGAACGTAGGATGATGCTAGTGTGGATGTAGGATGATGCTGGGAAAGACAGAGGATTATGCTAGGAAGGATGTAGGTTAATGCTGGGAAGGTGATGACGCTGGGAAGAACGAAGGACGATCCTGTGAGGATATAGGATGAAACGGAAAGATTTAGAATGATGATGGATGGGATGCAAGTTGATGTTACAGAGGATGTAGGATGGTGTTGTTGAGAATGTATGATGATGTTAGGGAAGACGTAGGATGATGCTGGGAGGACGTAAGGTGATGATGTTTAAGATGGTGATGGATAGAATGTAAGATGACGCTGTGGAGGATATACGATGATGCTCTGAAGGATGGAAGATGATGATGATAAGATGTAGGATAATGATGGGAAGGATATACGATAATGCTGTGAAAGATGCAGGATGATGTTATTGGGGACGTAGGATGATGCTGCGTAGGATATAAGATGAGGATGAGTATGATGAAAGATGATGTGAACGATATAAGATGATCCTAGAGAGGAGTAGGATGAATCTGTGGACCATGTAAGATGATGGTGGGAGGATGTAAGAAGATAATGGGGAGGATGTAGGATGATGTTGGTGACGACGTAGGATGATGATAGGGAGGGTAAAAGATGGAGCTGCTAAGATGTACTATGATGCCGGGGAGTATATACGATGATGCTGGGAATACGAAGGATGATGCTGGGGCGGACTTAAGATGATGACGGGGGATGTATTATTCTGATGGGAAGGATGTAGTATGATACTAAGGAGGACGCATGATGATCTGGGTGGGATGTAGGATAATAATGTGGAGGATGTAAGATGAAGTTGTGGAGGACGAAGGATGATGCTGGGGATCCTAGTATATAGAATGAGATTGAGGAGGATTTAGGATGATATTGAAGAGAATGTAGGATGGTTGCGGGGATATCGAATGATGCTAGGAAGGATATAGGATGATGCTGGAAGGATATATGATGATGCTGGAAAGGATGCAACTTGATGCTGGGAGGATGTACGACGAAGCTGGAAATGATGTAGGATGGTGCTGGGAAGTTGTAGGGTGACGCTAAGAAGGACGTGGGATGATGCTAGAAGGGTGCATGTTGATGCTTGAGAGGGTATAGGATGATGCTTGAAAAAGCATAAGATGATGCTGGGGAGGATGGAAGGAAGTAGGATGATGCTGGAAAGGATTTACGCTGATGCTGGGGACTATGAAGGATGATGCTGGGAAGGTTGTTGCATGATGCTGTGGAGAATGTAAGATGGAGCTGGATACGACGAAGGATGATGCTGGGGAGGATGTAAGATGATGTTCGGGGATGTAGTATGACGCTCTGGAGGATATGGGATTATGCTAGGGAGGATGTAAGATAATGCTGGGAGGATGTTTGATGATGCCTGAGAGCATGAAAGAATATGTTGAAAAGGCTTCAGGTGATACTGGGAGGATGTAGGATGATTCTAAAGAGAACGTAGGATGATGCTCGGGCGGATATAAGATGAGGTTTTATGATATCTAGGATGATGCTGGATAGGACATAGGATGATGTTGGGGAAGGTGAAGTATGATGCCTAGGAGGATGTACGATGTTCCTGGGAAGGACGTAAGATAATACTATGGAGGAAATAGGAAGATACTGGGAGGATATAGGATGATGCTTTGGAGGATGAAAGATGATGTTAGGGAAAAGGTAGGATGATGCTAGGAGGATATAAGAGGATGCTGAGGATGATTAAGGATGATGCTGGGAAGGATGAAAGATATGCTAGGGAGGACGTATGATGATCCTGGGAAGGATGCAAGATTTTGTTGAGGAGGATCTAGGAAGATGATGGGAAGGATGTAAGATGATGCTAGGGAGAATATAAGATGAAGTTGCTAAGGATGTACTATGATGCTGGGGAGTATGCACGATGATGCTAGGGAGGATGTAGGACAATGTAAGATGATGACGGGGAGGATGTAGAATGATGATGGGAAGGATATAGGATGATGCTGGTGAGGACGAATGATAATGTTGGTTAGGATGTAGGATGAAGATGTCGAGGATGTGAGATAATGCTTTGGAGGACGAAGAATGATGCTGGGAGGATATAATGTGAGGCTAAGTAGGATGTAGGATGATGATGGGAGGATATGGGATGAAACTGGGTTGGATATAGGATGATGCTGTTAAAATGTCAGATGATTATGGTGAGGATGCAAGATGATGCTGGTTACGATGTACGATGATGCTGGAAAGGATATATGATGATGCTGGGAGGATGAAGGGTGACGCTAGAAAGGCTGTAGGGTGATGCTATGGAGGATGTTAGATGATTCTTGGTAGGATGTAGGATGAAGATGGAGGGTAAGTAGGATTATGCTGAAGAGGATGAAATGTGATGTTGGGTATGATGTACGATAATCCCGGAAACGACGTAAGATGATGCCGGGAAGGATGTAGGATGATGCTGGGATGATGTAGCATATTGTTGGAGAAGACATAGGATAATGCTGGGAAGGATGTAGGATGATAATGCGGAGGATAAAGGATGATGCTTAGGAGAATGTATGGTGATGCTTGGGAAGATGTTGGATGATGCCGTTGAGGGTTTGATACGATGGTGAGAGGATGTTGAATGATGGTTATTAGGATGTAAGATGATCCTGGGGAGGATGAAGGGTGATGTTGGAGAGGATATGAAATGATTTTGGGAAGGATGTAAGAAGATGCTAGATAGGACGTAAAATGATGTGCAAGGATGTAGGGTGATGGGACGATGGAGAAGGATACTGAGGAGAATGTATGATGATGATGTGGATGTATGATGGTGCTGGGGAATAAGTTGGATGATGCTGTAGAGGATGTAAGATGATGCTGGGTAGGATGTAAGAAAATGCTGAATAGGATGTATGATATGGCCGGTGAGGATGTAGGATGATAATGGGGAGGACGTAGGACGATACTGGGAGGATGTAGGATGATGTTGGGAAGATATAAGATGATACTGTGGAGGAGGTAGGTTGATTCTGTGGAGGAGGTAAGGTGATGCTGAGGAGGATGAAGGATGATGCCAGGAAGGATGTAAGATGATGCTTGGGAGGACGTAGTATGATACTGGGAGGATGTAAGATAATGCTTGGAAAGATGTAGGAATAAGCTGAGGAGGATGTAGGATACTGCCGGGGAGGACGTAGGATGATGCTTGAGAGGATATATGATAAATCTGCAAAGGATGTAATATGATTATAGG
>JAUUDZ010016598.1:0-11409 GCA_032361705.1 Panulirus versicolor | reverse complement strand
GAGGGTCTGATGGGCGTGAAGGCGAGGGTGTCATGGGCTTGAAGGTGAGGATCTGATGGGCTTGAAGGCGAGGGTCTGAGGTGCTTGAAGGCGAGAGCCTGATGTGCTTGAAGGCGAAGGTTTGATGACATGAAGGCGAGGGTGTGATGTACTTGAAGGCGAGTGTCTCAGTGGCTTGAAGACGAGGATGTAATGGGCTTCAAGGCGAGGGTGTGATGCGCTTGAAGGCGAGTGTCTCAAGGGATTGAAGGCCAGGATCCCAAGGGATTGAAGGCGAAGGCCTGACGGGCTTGAAGAAGAGGGTCTTACTGGGTATAAAGGCGAGGGTATGATGATTTTGAAGTCGATGGTCTGATGGGGTTCAAGGAAAGGACCTGATGGGCTTGAAGGCTAGGGTTTGATGGGCTTGAAGGTGAGGGTCTGATGGGCTTGAAGGCGAGGGTCTGCTGGGTTTTGAAGGCAAGGGTTTAATGGCCTTGAAAGAGAGGAATTGATGGGCTTGTGGGCAAGGTGTCTGATGACTTTGTAAGCATGGGTCTGATGGCCTTGAAGGCAAGGGTCTGATGGCCTTGAAGTTGAGGTACTGATGGCCTTTAAGGCGAGGGTCTGATGGGCTTGAAGTCGAGGGTTTAATGGTCTTAGATTCCAGGGTCTGATGGGCGTGATCGCGAGGGTCTGATATCTTTGAATGCAAGGGTCTGATGGGCTGGAAGGCTAAGGTTTGATGGGCTCGAGGGCGAGGGCCTGATGGGCTTAAGGGCGGGCTCTGATGGGCTTGAAGGCGAGGGTCTGATCGGTGTGAAGGCCAGGGGCTGATGGGCTTGAAGGCGAAGATCTGGTGGGCATGAAGGCGAGGGTGTGATGGACTTGAAGGCGAGTGTCTCAGGAGCTTGAAGACGAGGATGTGATGAGCTTCAAGGCGGGTGTGTGATGAGCTTGAAGGCGAAGGTCTCAAGAGATTGAAGGCCAAGGTCTCAAGGGATTGAAGGCCAGGGTCTCAAGGGATTGAAGTCGAAGGCCTGATAGGCTTGAAGGAGAGAGTCTTGCTGGGCATAAAGGCGAGGGTATGATGAGTTTGAAGTCGATGGTCTGATAGGTTTCAAGGGAAGGATCTGATGAGCTTGAAGGTTGGGTCTGATGAGCTTGAAGGCGAGGGTCTGTTGGGTTTTGAAGGCAAGGGTTTGATGGCCTTGAAAGCAAGGATTTGATAGGCTTGTGGGCAAGGTGTCTGATGACTTTAAAAGCATGGGTCTGATGGCCTTGAAGGCGAGAGTCTGACGGCCTTGAAGGCGAGGGTCTGCTGGGATTTGAAGGCGAAGAGTTGATTGCCTTGAAAGCGAGGGTCTGATGGGCTTGAAGGCGCGGTGTCTGATGACTTTGAAAGCGTTTGTCTAATGGGCTTGAAGACGAGGGTCTGCTGGGTTTTGAAGGCGAAGGGTTGCTGGCCTTGAAAGCGGGGGTCTAATGGGCTTGAATGCGAGGTGTCTGATGACTTTGAAAGCGTTTGTCTGATGGGCTTGAAGACGAGGGTCTGATGTGCTTGAAAACTAGGGTCTGATGGGCATTAAGGCGAGGGTATCATGGGAGAATGAGATGGGCTAAAAGGCGAGGGCCTGTTTATCTTGAAAGCGAAGGAGTGATGGGCTTGAAGGTGAGGGATTGATGGGCTTCATTGAGTGGGTCTGATGGGATTCAAGGCGAGGGTCTGATGGGCTTGAAGGCCAGGGTCTGATGGGCTTGAAGGTCTAATGCGGTTGAAGCCGAAGGTCTCATGTGCTTGAAGGCGAGGATCTGATGGGCTTGAAAGTGAGGGTGTAATGGGTTTAAATTTGAGGGTCTGATGAGCTTGATGGCGAAGGTCTGTTGAGTTTGAAGGCGAGGGTCTCAAGGGCTTTAAGGCGAGTGTCTGATGGGCTTGAAGACGAGGGTCTGATGAGTTTGAAGGCGAGGGTCTGATGGGCTAAAATGTGTGGGACTGATAGGCTTGAAGGCAAGGTTCTGATGGGCTTAAAGTTGAGGGTGTGATGGGCTTGAATGCCTGGGTCTGATAGCCTTGAAGACGAGTGTCTGAGGGGTTTGAAGGCGAGATCCTGAAGGGCTTAATGGCTAGGGTCTGATGGGCTTAAATTTGAGGTTCTTATGGGCTTGAAGGCGCGAATCTGGTGAACTTGAGGGCGAGGGTCTGATGGGTTTGAGGGCGGGGATCAGTTGGGTTTGAAGCCGGGGGTCTGTTGGGCTTAATGGCGAAGATCTGATGTGCTTGAAGGCAAGGGTCTCATGGGCTTGAAGGCGAGGGTATCATAGGCGTGAAGGCGAGGATCTGATGGGCTTCAATGCAAGGGTCTCATGGGCTTGAAGGCGAGAGTGTCAAGGGTTTAAAGGCGAGAGCCTGATGGGCTTGAAGGCGAGGGTCCGATGGGCTTCAAACAAAGGTTCTTATCGGGAAAGTAGGCAAGGGTTTGATGGGTTTTAGGGCGATGGTCGGTTGGGCTTCAAGGCGATGATCTGATGTGCTTTAAGTTATGTGCCTGACCTGCTTGAAGGCGAGGGTCTGATGAGCTTGAAGGAAAAGTCTGCTGGGCATGAAAGCTAGGGTCGGATGGGCTTGAAGGTTAGCGTCTGATGGGCTTAAAGGCGAGGGTCTGATGGGCTTGAAGGCGAGGTTCTTAAGGGCTTGAAGGCGAGGGTCTGATAGACATGACGGCGAGGGTCTGATGGGGTTGAAGGAGAGGGTCTTGTTGGGCATGAAGGCGAGGCTCTGTTGGGCTTGAGGGCGGGGGTGTGATGGGATTGAAGGCAAAGGTCTGATCATTGTGAAGATGAGGGGCTGATGGGCTTGAATGCGAGGGTGTGATGGACTTGAAGGTGAAAGTCTCAGGGGCTTGAAGACGAGGATCTGTTGGGCTTGAAGGCGAGGGTGTGATGGGCTTGAAGGCGAGGGTCTGATGAGTTTGAAGGCGAGGATCTGATGGGCTTTTAGACGAGGGTCTGATGGACTAAAAGGTGTGGGCCTGATGAGCTTGATGGCGAGGGTCTGATGAGTTTGAAGGCGAGGGTCTCATGGGATTGAAGGCGAGGGCTTGATTGGCTTCATGGAGAGGGTCTGTTGGGATTCAAGGCGAGGGTCTGATGGGCTTGAAGGCCAGGGACTGTTGGGGTTAAAGATGAGGGTCTGATGGGCTTGAAGACTTGGGTCTAATGGCCTTGAAGGCGAGGATGTGATGGGCTTGATGGCGAGGTCCTGAGGGGCTTGAAGACGAGGTGTCTGATGAGTTTGAAAGCGAGTTGTCTGATGAATTTGAAAGCATTGGTATAATGGAGTTAAAGGCGCGGGTCTGATGTGCTTGAGGGCTAGAGCTTGATGGGCTTGAAGGCGAAGGTTTGACGGGCATGAATGTGAGGGCCTGATGGACTTCAAGGCGAGGGTCTGAGGGCTTTAAGGCGACTGACTGATGGGCTAAAAGGCCAAGGTTTGATGGGTTTGAAGGTAAGGGTCCGATGGGCTGGAAGGTGAGGGTCTGATGGGCTTGAAGGCATGGGTCTGATGGGCTTGATGACTGGGGTCTGATCGGTGTGAAGGCGAGGGATTGATGAGTTTGAAAGCGATGGTCTGATGGGCTTGAAGGCGAGGGTCTCAAGTGATTGAAGGCGAGGGTCTGATAGGTTTGACGGCGAGGGTCTGATGGGCTTGAAGGAGAGGGTCTGATGGGCTTGAAGGTGAGGATCTGGTAGGCTTGAGGGCTAGGGTCTGATGGGCTTGAGGGCAGGGGTCTGTTGGGCTTGAGGGCGAGGGTCTGATGGGCTTAAGGGCAGGAGTCTGTTGGGCTTGATGGCGAGGGTCTGATGGGTATGAAGGTGAGGAGTTGAAGGGCTTTAAGACAAGGATCTGATGGGCTTCAAAAAGAGAGTCTTACTGGGCATGAAGGCGAGATTTTGATGGGTTTGAAGATGATGGTCGGATGGGCTTGAAGGCTAGGGTCTGATGGGCTTAAACTCGAGAGTCTCAAGGGCTTGAAGGCGAGGATCTGATTGGCTTGAAGGCGAGGGTTTGATGGGGTTGATGGCAAGTTTTGCAAGGGCTTGAAGGCGAGTGTCTGATTGGCTTGAAGACGAGGGTCTGATGGGCTTGAATCAGAGGGTCATACTGGGCATAAAGGAGAGGGTATGATGCGTTTGAAGGTAATGGTCAGATGGGCTTCAAGGCGAGGATCTAATGGGCTTGAAGTTATGTGCTTGACCTGCTTGAAAGCGAGGGTCTAATGAGCTTGAAGGAAGGATCTGCTGGGCTTGAATTTTAGCTTCTGATGGGTTTAAAGGCGAGGGTCTGATGGGCTTGAAGGATAAGTGTCTGATGAGTTTGAAAGCATGGGTCTAATGGGCTTGAAGGCGAGGGTCTTTCGTGTTTGAAGAAGAGGGTCTGATGGGCTTGATTTTGAGGATCTGATGGGCTTAAAAGCGAGGGTCTGATGTGCTTGAAGGTGAGGGCCTGATGGGCTTGAAGGCGAAGGTTTGATGGGTATGAAGACTTGGGCCTAATTGGCCTCAAGGCAAGGGTCTGATGGGCTTTAAGGTGAGGGTCTGATGGGCTTGAAGGCTAGGGTCCAATTGGTTTAAGGGTGGGGTTCTGATGGGCTTGA
This sequence comes from Panulirus versicolor, assembly GCA_032361705.1. Lineage (NCBI taxonomy): Eukaryota > Metazoa > Arthropoda > Malacostraca > Decapoda > Palinuridae > Panulirus > Panulirus versicolor. Next base: position 6,772 of record JAUUDZ010016598.1, on the reverse strand, counting down.
AGGCGAGGGTCTAATCGGTGTGAAGGGCAGGGATTCATGAGCTTGAAGGCGATGATTTGATGAGCTTGAAGGCGAGGGTCTGATGGACATGAAGGCGAGTGTCTCAGGGGCTTGAAGACGAGGATCTGATGGGCTTGAAGGCAAGGGTGTGATGGGCTTGAAGGCGAGGGTCTCAAGGGATTGAAGGCGAGGGTCTGATAGGTGTGAAGGCAAGGGCCTGATGGGCATGAAGGAGAGGGTCTTAGTGGGCATGAAGGTGAGCGTGTGATGGGTTTGAAGTCGATGTTATGATGGGTTTTAAGGAAAGTATCTGATGGGATTGAAGGCGAGGAACTGTTGGGCTTGAAGACGAGGGTTTGATGGGCTTGAAGGAGAGGGTCTGCTGGGTTTTGAAGGCGAGGGTTTGATGGCTTTGAAAGCGAGGGTCTGATGGGCTTGAAGGCGAGGTGTCTGATGACTTTGAAAGCGTTTGTCTAATGGGCTTGAAGGCGAGGGTCTGATGTGCTTGAAAACTAGTGTCTGATGGACATGAAGGCGAGGGTGTCATGGGCTTAATTGGGAGGGTCTAATGGGCTTAAACTTCAGGGTCTCATGAGCTTGATGGCGAGGGTCTGATGGGTTTGAAGGCCAGGGTCTGATGCGCTTCAAGGGAAGGGTTTGATGGGCTGGAAAGGAAGAGACTGATGGGCTTGAAGGTGAGGTTCTGATGGGCTTGAAGGCGAGGATCTGGTGGGCTTGAGGGCGAGGCTCTGATGGGCTTGAGGGCTTGGATCTGTTTTGCTTGAAGGCAGGGGTCTGTTGGGCTTGAAGGCGGAGGTCTGATGGGTTTGAAGAAGAGGGCCTCATGTGCCTGAAGGCAAGGATTTGATGGGCTTCAATGCGAGGGTCCGATGGGCTTGAAGACGAGAGTGTCAAGGGCTTGAAAGCGAGGGTCTGATGGGCTTCAATAAAAGGTTCTTACTGGGCATGAAGGCAAGGGTCTGATGGGTTTGAAGGCAAGGGTCTGATGGGTTTGAAGGCGATTGTCGGATGGGCTTCAAGGCGATGATCTGATGTGCTTGAAGTTATATGCCTGACCTGCTTGAAGGCGAGGGTGTGATGAGCTTGAAGGAAGGGTCTGCTGGGCTTGAAGGCTAGGGTCTGATGGGCTTGAAAGTTAGCGTCTGATGGGCTTAAAGGCGAGGGTCTGATGGGCTTGAAGGCAAGAGTTTGATGGGCTTGAATTTGAGTTTTTGATGGGCTTGATGGCGAGGGTCTGATGAATTTGAAGGCCAGGGTCTGATGCGCTTCAAGGGAAGGGTTTGCTGGATTGGAAGGGAAGGGACTGATGAGCTTGAAGGCGAGGTTCTGATGGGCTTGAAGGCGACGATCTGGTGGGCTTGAGGGCGAGGTTCTGATGGGCTTGAAGGCTGGGGTTTGTTGGGCTTGAAGGCGAGGGTCTGTTGGCCTTGAAGGCGGAGGTCTGATGGGTTTGAAGGCGAGGGCCTCATGTGCCTGAAGGAGAGGATCTGATTTGCTTCAAGGCGAGGGTCTAATGGGATTGAAGTCGAAAGTCTCATGGGCTTGAAGGCGAGGGTTTGATGGGCTTTAGGGCGAGGGTCTGATAGGCTTCAAGGTAAGAGTCTCATGGGCTTCAAAGTCAGGGTCTGGTGGGTTTGAAAGGGAGGGCCTGATGGGCTTGAAGATGAGGGCCTGATGGCCTTCAATGCGCGGGCCAGATAGGATTGAAAGCAAGGGAGAGATGGGCTTGAGAGCCAGGGTGTGATAGGCTTGAAAGAGAGGATGTGATGTGCTTGAATGTTAGGGTTTTGAAGGCGAAGGTCTGATCGGCTTTAAGGCGAGGGTCTGTTGGGCTTGAAAACGACGGTCTGATGGAATTGATGGCCAGTGTCTAATGGACTGGGTCTGAAGGCCAGGATCTGATGGGCTTTTCGGCAAGGGTCTAATGGGCTAAAAGGCGAGTGTATGAAGGGCTTAAAGGAGAGGGTCTGATGGGCTTGAAGGCGTGGGTCTGATGGGCATGAAGACGAGGTGCACGATTGGCTTGAAGGCGAGGACCAAATGGGTTTGATGGGAAGGGCCGGATGAGCTTCAAGGCGAGGTTCTGATGGGCTTTAGTAAGAGGTTCAGATGGTCTTGAAAGTGAGGGTGTGATAGACTGGAGGCAAGGGGCAGATGGGCTTGAAGGCTAGGGTCTGATGTGCTTGAAAACGATGGTTTGATGGTCTTGAAGACGAGGGTCTGATGGGTTTGAAGGCGAGGTTCTGATGGGCTTTATGGCAAAGATTTGATGGGCCTGAAGGCCAGGATCTGATGGTCTTGAAAGCGAGGGTTTGATGGGCTTGATGGCGAGTGTCTGATGTACTTAAAGGCGAGGATCTGATGGGCTTTGTTGCGAGGGTCTAATGAGCCAAAAGGCGAGTGTATAAAGTGCTTAAAGGAGAAGGTCTCATGGGCGTGAAGGCGTGGGTCTGATGGGTTTGAAGTCGAGGGCCAGAAGAGCTTGATGGCGAGGGCCAGGTGGGCTTTAATTTGAGGCTCTGATGGGTTTAAAGGCAAGCGTCTGATGGGCTTGAAGGCTAGGGTCTGATGGGCCTGAAGGCGATATGTGATGGGATTGAAGACAAGGGTCTGATGGACTTGAAATCGATGGTCTGATGGGCTGGATGGCAAGGATTTGATGGACTTGAAGGCGAGGATCTCATGGGCTTGAAGGCGATGGTCTGATGGGCTTGAAAGCGAGAGTCAAATGGGCTTGAAAGAAAGGCTCTGATAGGTTTGAACTAGAGGGTATGATGGGCTTGAAGGCGAGGGTCTGATGGGCTTGAAGGCGAGAGTACGATTGGCTTGAAGGGGAGGACCAAAGGGGTTTGATGGGAAGGGCCAGATGAGCTTCAAGGCGAGGTTCTGATGGGCTTAAATAAGAGGTTCAGATGTTCTTGAAAGAGAGGGTCCGATGGACTGGAGGCGAGGGGCTGATTGGCTTGAAGGCTAGGGTCTGATGATCTTGAAGACCAGGGTCTGATGGGCTTAAAGGCGAGGTTCTGATGGGCTTGATGGCGAGGATTTGATGGGCCTAAAGGCCAGGATCTGATGGCCTTGAAGGCGAGGGTCTGATGTGATTGAAAGCAAGGGTCTGATGGGCTTGATGGCGTGTGTCTGATGTACTTAAAGGCGAGGGTCTTATGGGCTAGAAGGCGAGTGTATGAAGGGCTTAAAGGAGAGGGTCTCATGGGCTTGAAGGCGAGGGTCTGAAGTCGAGGGCCAGAAGGGCTTGATGGCAAGGGCCAGGTGGTCTTTAAGTCGAAGATCGATAGGTTTAAAAGGAAGGGTCTGATGGGCTTGAAGGCAAGGTTCTGATGGGCCTGAAGTAGAAGATCTGCTGTGCTTGAAGACGAGGGTCTGATTAGCTTGAAAGTAATGGTCTGATGGGCTGGATGGCGAGGGCCTGATGAGCTTGAAGGGGAGGGTCCGATGGGCTTGAAGGCGAGGATCTTACGGACTTGAACCGATGGTCTGATGGGCTTGAGAGCGAGGGTCAAATGAGCTTGAAAGAAAGGCTCTGATGGATTTGAAGGAGAGGGTTTGATGGGTTTGAAGGCGAGGGTCTAAGGGTTTAAAGGCGAAGGCACGATTGGCTTGAAGGCGAGGACTAAATGTGTTTGATGGGGAGGGCCAGATGAGCTTCAAGGCGAGGTTCTGATGGGCTTAATTATGAGGTTCAGATTGTCTTGAAAGAGAAGGTCTGATGAACTGGAGGCGAGGGGCTGATGGGCTTGAAGCCTAGGGTGTGATGTGCTTGAAAACAATGGTCTGATGGTCTTGAAGACGAGGGTGTGATGGGCTTGAAGACTTGGTTCGGATGGGCTTGAAGCGAGGATTTGATGGGCCCGAAGGCCAGGATCTGATGGCCTTGAAGGCGAGGGTCTGATGGGCTTAAAAGCGAGGGTCTGATGTGCTTGATGGCGAGTGTCTGATGTATCTAAAGGCGAGGGTCTGATGGGCTTTGTGGCGAGGGTCTAGTGGTCTAAAAGGCGAGTGTATGAAGTACTTAAAGAGAGGGTCTCATGGGCTTGAAGGCGAGTGTCTGATGGGTTTGAGGTTGAGGGCCAGAAGGGCTTGATGGCGAGGGCCAGTCGAGGATCTGATGGGTTGAAAAGCGAGGGTCTGCTGGGCTTGAAGGCAAGAGTCTGATGGGCCTGAAGTCGAAGATCTGATGGGCTTGAAGGCGAGGGTCTGTTTGGCTTGAAAGCGATGGTCTGATGGGCTTGATGGTGAGGGCCTGATGGGCTTGAAGGCGAGGTCCGATGGGCTTGAAGGCGAGGATCCTATAGACTCGAAGGCGATGGTCTGATGGGCTTGAGAGCGAGAGTCAAATGGGCTTGAAAGAAAGGCTCTGATGGGTTTGAAGGAGAGGATCTGATGGGTTTGAAGGCGAGGGTCTAAGGGCTTGAAGGTGAAAGTTTGATGGGGATGAGGGCGAGGGCCTGTTGGGCTTCAAGGTGAGGTTCTGATAGGCGTTAGGCGAAGGAATGATGGGCTTAAATTCGAGGATCTGATGGGCCTGAAGGCAAGGGTGTCATGGGATTCAAGGGGAGGTTCTGATAGGCTTGAAATCGAGAGTCTGATGGACTTGAATGTGAAAGTCTGATGGGCTTAAAGGCGAGGGTGGGATGGGCTTTAAGGCGTGGGTCAGATGACTTTGAAAGCAAAGGTCTGATAGGCTTGAAGGCGAGGGCCTGATGGGCTTGAAGGCAAGTGTGTAATGAGCTTGAAGGCGAGGGTTATTTGGGCTTGAAAGCGAGGGTCTGATGGGATTGAAGGAGAGTGTCCGATGGGCTTGGTGGTGAGGGTCTGATGGGCTTGAAGGCGAGGGTTCGTATGGGCTTGAAGGCGAGTGTATGATGGGCTTAAAGGCGAGGATCTTATGAGCTTGAAGACGTGGGCAAGATGGGGTGGAAGGCGAGGGCCTGATGGGTTTGATTGCGAATGTCAGATGAGCTGCAAGGCGAGGGTCTCATGTGCTTGAAGGCGAGGGTCTGATGGGCATGAAGACGAGGGCATGATAGACTTGAAGGCGAGGACCAGAGAGGTTTGATGGCGAGGGCCAGATAAGCTTCAAGGCGAGGTTCTGATGGGCTTAGAGGAGAGGTTCTGATGGGCTTAGAGGAGAGGTTCTGATGGGCTTAGAGGAGAGGTTCTGATGAGCTTGAGGCGAGGGTCTGATAGGCTTCAAGGCGAGGGTCTGATGTTCTTGAAAGCGAGGGTCTGATGTGCTTGAAGGCGATGGTCTAATGGTCTTGAAGACGAGGTTGTCATGGGCTTGAAGACGAGGGTCTGATGGGCTTGAAGGCCAGGATGGGATTGGTGGCGGGGATCTGATTTGTTTGAAGGCGATGGGTCTTATGGGCTTGAAGGGGAGTGTATGATGGGCTTAAAGGCGAGGATCTTATGAGCTTGAAGGCGAGGGCCTGATGGGATTGAAGGGAAGGGCTAGATAGGTTTGATAGCGAATGCCAGATGATCTACAAGACGAGGTCTGATGGATTTGAAAGCGAGGGCCTGATGGATTTGATGGAAAGTGTCTGATGGGCTTTGTTGCGAGGGTCTAATGGGATTGAAGGCGAGTGTACGAAGGACATAAAGGAGCGAGTCTCATGGGCTTGAAGGCGAGGGCCGGAAGGGCTTGATGGCGAGGGCCAGGTGGGCTTTAATTCGAGGCTTTGATGGGTTTAAAGGCGAGGGTCTGATGGGCCTGAGGGCAAGGGTCTGATGGGCCTGAAGGCGACGATCTGATGGGCTTGAAAGCGAGGGTCAGATTTGCTTAAAAGCAAGGGTCAAATCGGTTTGAAAGAAAGGGTATGATGGATTTGAAGTAGAGGGTTTGATGGGATTGAGGGAGAGGGTCTGATGGTTTTGAAGGGGACGGTCTAAGGGCTTGAAGGTGAAAGTTTGATGGGCATGATGGCGAGTACCTGATGGGCTTGAAGGCGAGGGTCTGATGGGCTTGAAGGTGAGGATCTTATGGGCTTGAAGGCGAGGAACCTATGGACTTGAAGGCGATGGTCTGATGGGCTTCAAGGTGATGGTCTGATGGGCTTGAAAGCGAGGGTCAAATGGGCTTGAAAGAAAGGCTCTGATGGTTTTCAATGACAGGGTCTGATGGGTTTGAAGGCGAGAGTCTAAAGGCTTGAAGGCGAGGGTCTGATGGGCCTTAGGCGAGGGTGTGATGGGCTTGAATGCAAGGATCTGATGGGCCTGAAGGCGAGGGTGTCATGGGTTTCAAAGGGAGGGTCTGATGGGCTTGAATGCGAAGGTTTGATGGTCTTAAAGGCGAGTGTGGGATGGGCTTGAAGGCGAGGATCTGATGGGTTTGAAAGTGAGGGTCTGATAGGCTTGAAGGCGCGTGTCTGATGGGCCTAAAGGCGAGGGGTTTGAGGGCTTGAAGGCAAGGGTGTAATGAGCTTGAAGGCTAGGATCTGATGGCTTTGAAGGCGAGGGTCAGATGGGCTTGAAAGCGAGGGTCTGATGGGCTTGATGGTGAGTGTCTGATGTACTTAAAGGGGAGGCTCTGATGGGCTTTGTAGCGAGGGTCTAAATGGCTTGAAGGCGTGTGTATGGAGGGATTGAAGGCGAGGGTCTGATGGGTTTGAAGTCGAGGGCTAGAAGGGCTTGATAGCGAGGCCCAGGTGGGATTTAAGTCTAGGCTCTGATGGGTTGAAAGGCGAGGGTCTGATGGGCCTGAATGCAAAGATCTAATGATCTTGAAGGC
>JAUUDZ010016587.1:0-11410 GCA_032361705.1 Panulirus versicolor | reverse complement strand
CCCCTCATTTCTATCCCTTTCTTTCTCCCCTCATTTCTATCCCTTTCTTTCTCCCCTCATTTCTATCCCTTTCTGTCTCCCCTCATTTCTATCCCTTTCTTTCTCCCCTCATTTCTATCCATTTCTTTCTCCCCTCATTTCTATCCCTTTCTTTCTCCCCTCATTTCCATCCATTTCTTTCAGTTTTTCTTTTTCCTCTCCGTTACTTCAGTGTTTCCGTCGGCTTATTTCCGTTTTCTTTGCCCGTCCTTTCCTGTCCTTGTCTTCCCTTATTCTTCACTTCTCTGACGGTCACGGTAACTTAGCTCGTCTCACATCTCCCAGTCATTACTGATGCTGATCCTTTACCACATTTTTTTTCAAACTGTCAGGCAAATTAATAGCATAATTGGAAACCTGAGAGGCTCTCTTTTCGTAAGACTTATAACGAATTTCTTCTATAAGAGCCTTTTTGGGCGTGTTCTTTTTTTTTTATGGTATCAACTGTGACAAGTGATATACCAAAAATATCCTGACTGATTTAATCAGATTTCCTATCATCCATTTTCGTACGATAATCCATCTAACTATTTGCTGCAGTCTTCTTAACGTATGTAACATAGTGCAACCGTATAAGTCTATGCTTAATATTGATACCGTGTCTCCCTGCTTCAAAATGACCAAAGCACCTCTCCTAATAATGATATGTTGTAACAAACAAAGTATATCATCTCCTGACACCAAAAAAAGCAGAACAGTAAACTAAACGATGATCATATCACATTTCATGAAACGAAATTCCCTTTACACCCACACGCCCCCCCCCCGCCACCCGGGGGAAAATTAATTGTTCTTACTCAACACGCTGAAAGAACTGAAGAAAAGTTGTGAGATTGGACTGGCCACGCCTGGGGCCACGCCTGTCACCTAGGTGGGTAGTAAGTCAACAGCATTCCCACAGTGGCCTGAGGATGCACCACGAACTCGTATAACTATTTTCCTTAAGAAGCCAAGTTGAGGAGTAAACCCTCGCTTTTTTTTGCGTTCACAGCGGAGTTCACTAAGTTCTTAGACTTTAGTATCTACAAAGTACTCAGGGAGAATATGATATATATACTGTCATGGATTAAATATTAGAATTTTATTCTTATTCAGTGATCTTATGGTCCAAGATATCGTCTAATTCCTACACAAGATGGTGTAAGAGAAGGCACGGGGTCGCTTGAGAATCAGAGTGTACAGGGAACACGTGCAGGAAGTGGTCTGTTGAACAAGACGTGGACTGCTGGGAGATAGAGCAAGGCGCGGTCTGCTGGAACACAGTGCAGAATGTGGAATGATGGAAAACAGTCTTGCAAATGGTCTACTGGAATATCGTTCTGGAAGTACTAAGCTGGAACACAGCGCAGAATGTAGTCTGCCAGAACACTGTAGGATATTGTGTGCTGGAACACAATATCTTACAGGAAGTGGCATGGTGGAACACGGTGCAAGATGTGGTCTACTGGAAAGCAGTACGGGTGAGTGCTCTGCTGGAACGCGGTGCAGAAATGAGAGTGAGGTGAACGGGAAGTGGTGAGCAGGATACAGGGCAAAATGACCAGGGAGCAACGCGTGCCGAATGGAGCGCAACAAGTTATGTCCAGAGAACGCTATGAATAAATCTTTGTGTTGGGAGCAGCGTGAAGGGATGTAGATAAAAGGGTGTAGGTCAGCGATATGCTGGACGCGAGGTGTAGGAACTGGTGTGTAGAGAGTCGGAAAGAAAGAAACGATGTGTGGAAAGCAAGAAACACAGTGCAGATAATGGTGTGGAAGGTGCAAAGTAGTACAAAATGTACACCCAGTGCAAAGACCACTATACCTAGGGCAGTTTATGTGTAACAATGTATACGTTGGTCTACGCGGTGTAAAATACATGTTTTTTAAAGCAATGTAAAAGGCACAGATTACGGTAAACATCATGCATACATTAATATACATAATGAAAAAGCAAGAAACAATGTTCAGAAGGAATGCTTATGACGAAATATGTACTCAGGACTACAGCGGACCATGTAGTGTTTACACATACCCACCCGAAAGATACCGGGTACACTTCTGTGGAAACTGATCCACCTGACCAACCTAGATGATCAGGAGGACCGGTGAAACGTGAAAATTCAAGGTTAAAGCGAATAAGGAAGCAGCCTATGGTCTCCTAATTGTGGAGGAGATTTGGTCTGTTATACCATGGCACCTTCTCGTTCATCACGGAGGATCACACTATAGGGGAGGTTCCCTGGGCCGGGGTGGACTCTATATCTAAATGTTCCTTCGAGCTACTAATACCCCTTCCATGTGTTGACGATCTGATGATATGCATTTGAGTAAAGCAAGTAGTACATATAGAACCAACCTGCATTACACGAAGGTGAAATAAAACCTGATGTCTTTTTTTAAGTACACCATTTAACACCCTTCACTGGTCTACTGTGCCTCTACCATTTCTCTCACAACACACTGTAACTCATTTCGGACCTGTTCCCTTATGTCCACTCTCCCTGTACAGCACAAATGTGTAATTACAATAGGTCATTGCAAAATGTTTAACATCAAACTACATCTTGGATTTTGGTTCATTTATGACCAGGGAGCAACGTGTGCCGAATAGAGCGCAACAAGTTGTGTCCAGAGAACGCTATGAATAAATCTTTGTGTTGGGAGCAGCGTGAAGGGATGTAGATAAAAGGGTGTAGGTCAGCGATATGCTGGACGCGAGGTGTAGGAACTGGTGTGTAGAGAGTCGGAAAGAAAGAAACGATGTGTGGAAAGCAAGAAACACAGTGCAGAGAATGGTTTGGAAGGTGCATTTTCAGCTACTCATAATGACACGTATTACTTTTTCACAAACGTTTTTGGTCTTATTTTATGCGAAGACCGAAAGTCTTGCTGGCGAAAGCCAACATTTGCAATCATGACTTTTCACGAAACTGCTTTGCGAATGTTGAGCTCTGATAAGAAACTTTTCTTACCGCAACTTATTCAATTACCTATCAGTCGTCTTGGTTAAGCAACTCATTACAAGTTTCCTTCACTATTACCTCCAACTTACGAGAAAAATGTCTACTTTAGGCAGCTGAGCCAACCACAGACTTCCGTCCCTCTCGAGGAGCCCTGACCCTCGCATTACTCCTCTCGCTCCTCACGCGAGGTGAGCATCTCGGAATAATTTTCTCGTTTTCTCTTCCACTGTTCTGCTTTCTCTCTCCTCTTGTGCAACGGGTAAAAAAGGGGGTGAAACAAATCTTAAATAATCCATCTTTGTACCCCAACCTTAAGCCATTTTCAACAGCTATTTGTGCCACAAAGAAATCTTCCATCGCATTTTTTTTTTCTTCATCAAGCCTACTCACTCCATACAACTCTCTCCCCCCTCCTCACAACTCCTTATTCTATCAATCCATATCTTTAGAAGCCTCACCCCACAATACTCTCCCCATCAGTAGCCCATCCCACTACAATATTTCCTGACCCACATATATCCTAAACTGTTGACTCATTCGCCTAGATCTCTTAGTTCACAGCCTTTTCTTTCAGCAGTCACCAAATCCACAACTTCACTTCAACTCCTTCTCCCACAAAGCTTCCTTACAACCACTTCTTTCTATACCTGTGATCTTAATGATCTCTCTCCATAACCACTGCCCTCGTCTGCTCCTCTCAACTTCCTCAAAGAACCACGTAGATCTTGTCCCCAGAACTCTTCTTTCCCGTCACCGTCCTACAAATAGTGCCATCGCTGTCCTTGCACCATCAGCAAGACAGGATCGTTGCCTTCACATCTCCTGCTGGTACGATTCCATCTCAGCCAACTCCGGCAGAAACAAATCTTGTACTTAGAACTCATGATGCCCTTCCAACCATTATCATCTGACTCTTAGCATCATCGATCTCAACTCAACATTGTTATCTTTCACCAATCCTCAATTACGATCATAAACCGTCATCCACTCTACTTACCATTACTCACTATCACCCACCATTGCACTCTGTCATCTACCATCGGCCACTATCATTTTTCCACGCTGTAATTATCTGCGCCCATCATCACTCATCAACTCCCAGTTGTTATATGGCTTCATCTACAGGGATTCGTTAGGCTTCACCCTGGATGATCCCGGCGTATGAGAGGTCTTTAGTCTCTTCCTCCTCAACGATCTTTAACAAGTGGCTTAACCACCCAGCACTAGTTCCTGAAGTTCACGACCGCTGCCCTAACATTCTCGAACCTTTACTTTACTTTTCAATCCTCTCACTATACCTATTCTATTTCTGCCTACTTATGATCCCCCGACTTTAGTCTTAAGTAACGTATAAGTGGGCTTGATCTCAATCCATCTCTTTCTCGAATCGTCAGCTTCCATAAAAGTAGAAGGAACTCCTGTAGCAGATAGATAGATAGATAGCTACGGGAGAAAGAATTATATCTACATATTGACTGAACCCCCCTTTCTTTTATTGAAAATTCTAAGGGACGAAACAAAAAAGGAGCCAAGAAGGGAGTGCTCATTCTCCTCGAAGGCTCGAGCAGGGGTGTCTGAATGGATGCGGATGTAATCTATATGAGAAGAGGAGCGATACGCACTATGAGAAGAGGAGAGATACGCACTATGTTTGAGGAAAGAAACCTGGATGTTCTGGCTCTGAGTGAAACGAAGCTCAAGGGTAAATGGGAAGAATGGTTTGGAAGTGCCTTAGTAGTAAAGTTGGGGATTGGTGAGAGGACAAGAGCTAAGGAAGGAGTAGCACTACTCCTGAAGCAGGAGTTCTGGGAGTGTATGAAAGAGTAAAAGAAAGTAGATTCTAGACTGAAGTAGGTGAAATGATAATGGATAGCGAGAGATGGGTGACTATCAGTGAATAAGAACCTGGCCATGAGAAGAATGATCATGAGGGGCAAATGTTTTGGGAGCAGATGAGTGAGTGTGTCAGCAGTTTTGATGTAAGAGACCAATGTCGGTGAGATGAGAGTGGTGAGAGTAAGCGAGCATGGAAAAAAAGACTTTTTTAAAGACATACCGAGACAGATTAAGTGTAGAACGGCAAAAGGTAATAATGAATGAAGCAAGGAACGTGGGTGAGGAATGGGAGGTATATAGAGAAGCAGTGATAGTATTTGCAAGATATTCATGTGGCGTAAGAAAGGTGGATGGAGGGCAGATTAGAAAGGGTAGTGAGTGGTGGAATGAAGAAGTAAAGTTACTTGTGAAAGGGAAAAGAGAGGTGTTTGGGTGGTACTTACAGGAAAGGAGTGCAAATGGTTGAGGGATGTATAAGGGAAATCGGCAAGAGCCATGAGGAAGTTGCAGTGATGAAAAAGAGGGCAAATGAGAGTTGGGTTGAGCAAACATTTTAAAAGATAAGCACAAAAAGTAAGAGAAAATAAGATCTAGTAGAGCACTATAAGTTTTAGTACTCCTGATTCTTAAGTTCAGATAATTATATGAGAATAGAAAAGCATCAGACAGATGAGAATTGCACAGCTTTATTCTATGTGGATAGAAGGAAGTACCGTAATGGTCAAGCCTCGTTTGGTTGGTCTCCAAACAGCATATATAGGAAGCATCAGCTAGGAACGTTCCGAGGGTCCAAACTTTAGTGACGGACACACGCAGGTAGCGCCTAAAAACAGCGGCCGAAAGAAATAAGGTGGAAGAAGACCCACTTCAGATAAGGAAGCAGTACTGCATACTGGACCGAATAAGCTCCCAGTAGATGTGGAATAGATGTCCACAAAAAGAAGAAAATAAATGTAGTGGCGCTTTTAAAACAACCCCAGCTTTTGGGAAGCAAAGTCTGTGACTAATTCTCTTCGCGAAATGATTTGATAATCTTATTTCCCACCCACTTCCATCGCATCATATCATGACTACCGAACGCAATTAAATGGACAACATTTTTCTTACATCATCTGACTTAGTAAATTCACCTGCAGCCCCAATAGTCTGCGAGTTAATTAAACTGAACCAGACGAACCCTGTAATCACATCATGCAAATCCGCCCTTGCCTGAGTGATGGCTGTTATCATTATAGGAATATAATGATTAACCTAGGATGATAATCGCCACCGGAATAGAGGACCTTTCTATACTGCTGCAGATATCGCTCCCGCGTATACATCTGAGAGACGGATGGTAGCGATGCAATGGTGTATCAACAGTACCATTTGAATGTGGCAAAGTATTTGCCGAGCGAGAAATACATCCACCTTCCTTTACGATATATAATGAATAACTATAAGGATATATGACGCTGATGAGAGAAGTCTTTACAGTTAACACGGAAAGGCAATGTGGGTTTATCTAATCATTTCCGACAATAATTTTCTGGATTCGACATCACGATAGGTTAATTTGCGAGCTTCTTTCAAGTGATGAACAAGAAAGCAATAACTAGGAATCAATTTCCGATCTAGAGATAGTTGTGAACAAGACGATCTGTTTTTTCAATCCATGGTTCAACCATTCCTGTTCTGAGACCATTCAGGCAAGGGATAAGGCATATCGGGGGCTAGGAAAACTCTCCTTTCTCCGACTCCCATTCAATACCCGAAATAATTGGAAGTACGTTACCCGCGAGGCATAGCGTTCCTTTACTCAAAGGAAATATGATGACCTCTCCTCGTCATCCAATGGTAGGTCTTTCTGGTCTTAGCTAAGGGCATCACTAACAACTTCTGTCGCTCTACCTTTCCTTCACGTTTCCTTTCTGACGGTACTATAGCTATCTCACCCATAAACAAAGCAACTGTTTTGGTACCCGTTTCTCCTCTAACCCTTACTTGCATGACTTTAACATTCCTTCACCCCCTGATGATCCTCTTACTAATCGTATGCCCCTTTCCGTGATATTTTTTCAAACTGTCCGAAAAAGCGTTTCCCACTCTGGAAACAAGCAAGGATTATGGTCCTGATGGCATCCATCCCCGTGTATTGAAAGACAGTGCCTCTGACCTTGCACCTTTGCTTGCTCGTGTGTTCCGTTCCAATCTAAAAACCAGAACTTTTCCTTCCTCTTGGAAGCATGCGTTGGTATATTCCATCCCTATAAAGAGTGATCGCTCTAACCCCTTTAACTCTCGTCCTGTTGCTTTGACATCTACTATTTCTAAAGTCTTTGAATCCCTTCTCAACTCCCGTATCTTCAAATATCTTGAATCTCACAATCTTCTCTCTGATTATCAGTATGGCTTTCGTCGAGCAAGATCCACTGGTGACATTCTTTCCTATTTCACTAATGTCTGATCATCATCCCTGAAAGATTTTGGGGAATCCTACGTAGTTCCCTTTGTTATAAGCAAAGCTTTTGACAGGATGTGACGTCGGTGTCTCATTCCTAGGCGCCCTTCTTCTGGCTTCCCTCCCTCATTTTGCTCCCTCATATCTAGCTTCCTCTCTGGCCGATCTATCTCCGTAATTGCTGATGGATCAGCCTCTATCCCTTTTTCCATCAACAGCGGTACTCCTCTGTCATGTCTCCTACACTTTTATCTCCTTTTGCATCCACGATTTCCTTTCTTACACAAAAACAAATGCACTTACACACTGACGACTCAACACTGCATCCCTCCACATCCTTTAATTATGCTCCTTCATCTCTCACTCAATTTGCATCTCGTCCCGACACAACCTCCTCAATAAACTCAGATTTGGACAGGATATCTCTGTGAGGTAAAAGAAATCTTTTCTTTCAGGGCTCCGTAATTCCATCTCAACAACGATGTCCATACATGGTATTACTCAAATATCCACTTAATTTTGTAAACCCCACATTAAGGAAATACCTGAGTTTATATCTATGAAACCGAAAGTCCTGTTTAATTGTCGAGATTTCTTATGTTGAACAGAGTCAATTGCGTATTGAATGTCTACCATCCTAACATGGAACATTAGCAGAGAGCACATACAAGCATACATGTCTACACACACACACACACACACACACACACACACACGAATGTATGTATATGACGCTAAAAATTACGAAATGACAATAGCGCAAACAAACTGGTACGCTTTAACTACAGACTGGGTAAGTACAGTCGTAAACAAAACAGTCTCGTTACTGCTTGATGAAAGCAGGATCGAGCTGTCCTGAACAAAGACTACAGCACGATCTGTGAAGTTTCCAAGAAAAACCGCTCGTTGTGAGCAAACAGAGGCGAAACTCCACTTTCCATAGTGTTACCGCTTGGTACAAATGAGCTCTTGATATCTAGACTGGTTTCCTCTCTACCTAGTTTAGTTTTAAGTAAATCATCACCTTCACACAAGGGTCATATAGGAAGTGTATGGGGTTTTAAGCTTAAAATCACATTAACACCCGAGGAAGGTGTATGAAGACTTTCGGTCGATAGATGGAGCTTGTTGAACGTAAACGGCCCTTACGATCTTTGGAGATGATAGACCAAAAGCTCAAACGACCATTTAGTCTTCCTCGCGCTCATGCGCTGCCTGGCATTTACCTCATCTTTAGCTTGAACGTGGTAAGTGAAAGTACACTTGTAATGGTCATCTGTATGTGATATGTAAGCTATGTAATAGTTATCTGTATTTACGTAATATGTAAGCTATTTTTTTTTCTTTTTTTGCAATGCTGAAATGATATTCCAAATAGCGACTAAACTGATTATAATGGGTCGTGATAAACTGTCTTATGGGCTGACAGTTCAGGCAGTAAAAACTGAGGACGACCAATTACAAAACCCAAAACAACTGTTTACTCATACCTATAATGTACGAGAGAAAGTTTTAATGACTTGGGTTTTTTTTTTTTTTATAATTTTGCCTGTGAATGTAATCTATTTAAATATTCTGTTCACCGAGGGAGGCAGTTATCACGCTATAATAAATGGCTGAGGACTCTGCAACTCGAATTTCATCCTCAGGTTAACGTTAGGATCGTTTTCAGATCAGATACCGTAATCCAATCGTTTTAGACTCTTGGACGTTATACCTAGAGAACTGCGGTTGTCTTTTGTTTACCAGTATAAGTGAAACGGATGCATTGCTTTGTATACTAGCAAGACATATCGGAACACATGACACGTATCTGTGAACACTCTGGGAGATCAACAATTGGCCAATCACTAAACCACTTTTCCTAGTAATACGTAATCACAGTAGCCTAGCCTAGTGCCGGGTTGTTCAGAAAGACTCGAAAAATTTTGGGTAAGAATTTGTTGAGCAAAGTGATTCAGGGGAGAATCATACGGGGAAGAGGAGCCAGACTCTCAAAATATCGTGTGGTGGTTTATCAAAATGAACATTATCACTGTATATGCACTCGTAGATAATCATGATTACGAGTACAGAGGCTCGAGAAAAAAGGGCGAGTACGAGTTCATTAATGCAAGTATCATTTTCTTTTTTTCTTTTTTTTTTGCATGGCTGCAAAGAGAACGGGGAAAGGTGAGGGTGCGAATTGTAGCACAAGTCTACAGTCGACAGTCTACAGTCACCAATAAGACAATGGACATTGAACTACGGCAAGTGCTCATACCATGGCATGAAAGACTCTCTTAAGTCTGTGTCGTCAAGCTTTACATCATCAAGAGATCCCTGTCCATTTTCGAGCACTTCACTTGCAGCGTCCTACTGGACACAGATATGGAATCCCTGTACTTCCTCGTGACTAGAAACAATACCCTGCTACAAATCCTGATTCGATGGAATCGCAGCGACGATTCTGATAGTAAATTCAAGACAGCAACAGCTTTCACAACAATACGGCCCACCAAAACGTATGAGTACCTTCCAAGAGTGCACCCGATATCGCCATCCATGGCATTCAACCACACCAAGATCGTGGTCATTTAGATTAACATCTAGCATCACTTCCAATCATGTTCCATATTTCGCTAAAAAACACACACACACACACACGCCCCGCTCAAACAAGTAGTTCATTCCACCAAGCTTCTCGGTGTCACCATGGACAATACACAAAGCTGTAAAGAACATGAGCACTAGCCTAAATAAAAAAAATCTTTTAGTAAACGCAAAAGATTATAACCGAAACTATTGTAGTGTTAAATACGAATTAGAAAGTTTAACAGAAAGCGAACGAATGACCTCCATTTCATGGATAAGGTAAGTAATGTATATTTGTTATACAGCCATATGTCTACTTACACCACTGACCAGTGGATTGCATTAATGTGCTCTTCATCAAGTACTGTTTCGTAATACAAATAATTTCTAATGGGTGAATTTCTATACTTGCAAGTAATTGTCTCTTTCGTTATAAATAGCTTCGAAGACTGAATCACACATACGCGGGCGTTGTGCTGCAGTTGATATGTATAAAAACTTCAAAATTGACCGCAGTACACATTTCAACGGCTAACAGTCTGTTCTGCACGATACAAGCCCTGAATAATGACATCCTATACCCCTCACTTTGTATGAAGGGAAGTTACGATATAAAGATATTTTCTCTGTCTTTCACCCATGAGTAATCGTCCAAATGAGTAACTCATTCTAAGTCTGGTGGTCCAGTATTATGGTGTGATGTACAAGGGTAGCTATCTGTAGGTAATGGAAGAGTTTGAGGTTCGTCGTATGGGATAACTGGCAAGTAGAAGGAGGTATATAAGAGAGCGTAGTGAGTCATGAGGTTAAAAAAGGTATTTTGAAGAAGTTAACGTGATGTGAGGACATATGATAACTTGGTAAATGTGAGGGTAGATATGGCATGTTACTTCTAACATCCGAACTTAAAATTTACATAAACTAGCCATAACATCAAAATATCAAGTCAGTATCCATATACCGGAGGGAGAAGGTTATCAGATTTTAAACTATGTACTGAAAACTAAGTAAATTGTTACTTACCTGTTTCTAACATGAACGTAAATAACAAACAAATAAGAGAACCGAACAATATCTGAGATGACGTAAATTATGACCGGAGTCTCTCGAAACATGAAGGTGAAAACCTTTCAATGCGTGACCTTAAACTGCGCCAAACATGAAGGTATTTTTACAGCTTGCGCACCACTGAGGTTTTCCGGTAAACGATGGTATACGTCCTCATCTGATGAAATTAACCTAACCTCGTGGATGAGTGTTCCTACCCAGAGGCTTCAAATAGATAATCTCTCGATGGTATATAACAGGAATTACGTAAGTTTTGCGGGGCGTAAACTGTAAGAATTCCAACATTTAGCCAATATACAATCTAATGAATGAATTATATGGTACTTACCTCCCGCCGCCCTGCACGTATAGCGCACACTGACATCCATCAGTCACAAGTGACGAGGATTTCAAGGTATCAAACAACTTTTAAACATTTTCCAGGTGATGACACTATATTATGGATCTATATATAAATCTCTAGGCAATATTGCACAGTCAGTTGCCGTCACTCTGTGTTGTTACATTT
>JAUUDZ010016576.1:0-11410 GCA_032361705.1 Panulirus versicolor | reverse complement strand
GTGGTGATAGGGTTGTGCCCCAGACAGAGCGTAATGATAATGGCTGTTAACATTCTTATTGCCGCGCCATTATCGTACTTCGGTCTTCTCCAAGTCTCCCAGGTGCACTGTCGTTCACACATAAATAATCTCACGTATTCCAATGTTATTTACCCACTGAAAATGTAAGTCGCAAATATAGTTTGAATTGTATAACTGGTTAGAGATCTACATCATATCACGGGTCAAAAGCTCGTTGAAAACGTATGGTGTAACGCCGGGTCAAAGAAAATGGTCCTCGTAGTGTAGCGCCGACTTAAAGAAAACGGCTCAAATAGATAACCGTATATATATATATCCTACGTGGCAACTGTAGACCAGGTATAAATACGGTCATTCTCCCCTGGTAGGGCCAGACCCCAGTGGGGCCTGGTCCGTGGTAGGGAAGTTTTACAGAGGAATCGAACCAGATATACACTAGAGAGCGAGTGGAGGCACCAGAGTCCCGGTGTGACCCGCCGCGCTGTGTGGAAGACGCGGTAACATTTTACCACTGCCAGGGAAATCCAGTCGTATTTTCTAAACCACTTTCAATGTTGCGTGTGTGTTTTTTTTCTTTTCCTTCCTTGTCCATTTAATGTGTGCGAGAGAGGAATCCCTGGGTGTGGTGCTGTTGATTTCCCCAGAGAGGCCGTCCCCATCCGAGATTAGAAGGAGGGATGAGGTGGCCCCCTGTCCCTGAAGAGTGTTCTGGGGGTCTGGGTGTGTGTGTGTGTGTGTGTGTGTGTGTGTGTCTTTACGTCAAGCCAACGGTGACGCTAAACACGTTCACATCCTTTTCGCGATAATACGTTCTGAACGATTAACGAAATACCATTCTGTGGCCAAGATTGATTTGAAAAAAAAAAAACCGCACATCTTGAAATACTTTTGAATAATACATATATATATACACAGAAAAGATTTGTACATCAATATGATTTACGATTTGAAAAAGATAAATATAATTCTAACATGCATAAAATATATATACATATAGCTTGTACATAGGATAAAATAAAAGTATTTCCCCGAATGGTTACGATGAATTTCGAAAGAATCAATAAGATTCATGTTGTCTCAATGGGGTTGGTAAGAGTGAATGTGGGTCAAATTTCCTAATGATTCTGCGATCGCCAACTTTATAGTTACTTCCAACGAAATGAAATCCATAGAACATTTACTATGGCAAGAGACCGAAAATGTTGCTAACAATCGCTATATTACACTATCATGAAAGCCGGGCTACTTGTATGGGCTATTATTCAAATTATTACCAATGGGCTATTATTCAAAATCCTACATATTTTGTGTTACAGTGTTTTAAGCAAAAAGTGGCAATATACCTTTTTTTTTACCTGTGTACATAAAAAATATAAAAGTAACTAATCAGTTATTACATAAACGTTCATAACTAATCAGTTACATTACGTACACATTCATTACTATTCAGTTACATTACGTACACATTCATTACTATTCAGTTACATTACGTACACATTCATAACTAATCAATTACATTACGTTCACGTTCATAACTAATCAATTACATTACGTACACATTCATAAGTAATCAGTTACATTACGTACACATTCATAAGTAATCAGTTACATTACACACAAATTTCATCAGAATAATAAAACATGTCAAGATACGAGGATCAATAACACGTACACAACTCCACTCACTCACCTCCTGGGTCTCGAGGTCTCGTTCCGTGGTTCACTATCAGCCTCAAACACGTCTTATCATTTCAACGAAAATTCACTTACCCATTCAAGGTCGTCTGACATCCACAGAATGACTTCTTTATCCTAATGGGGAGCTGACTTATTCCCTGGCCACATCACACTGTCACTTGACACTAACGTTTGTTATGTTCACGTCACAGCGGAAACGTTTTTGGAAACGTTTATATAACACTCTTCGAGACTGTCTGTCCATCCGCTGTAAGTGATTTAGGGTCAATCAGCCATTTGTCCTCATATCCACAGGTGTGTGACGAGTTTCCACAACGTAACACTGAGAAAACACCGCTCAAATACGGGTCGAAAACATTCGTATAAACACAGACACACTGACTACATCCACTCAACGCCAATGGTCTGGGTGAACTAATCACACACGAAGACAACATGACCCATGGAACGTGTACTTAGAAGTGTAACTACCCAAGATTACCGATAACATGAAAGAGTTGCCAAAAGCTGCCACCAGTGCCATCTTGTGGGTAAGCTAGTGACTATGAAGGAGAACGTGTTGAGAGCGGGCTAGAATACACTAACGCCCGAGTGACACATCATAGAAAACGGTGTTTGATAACCAACTTGTGTATATAGAGAACATCAAAGGTTTGTTAAATTTTGACCATTGGTTTTCTAAAGATTTCTAACTTCTGCCAATACATATCTTTGAGTCAAGTGTTTGAGTCTTATGGGAATACGTTTTATATGATAGTTTTAAGTCATATTTAATAACACGATTTTTCTCTCGTACTTTTCCTCCAGTTAACTCGACTTTGTCTGATGATTCATACAATAAACAGGGACTGTGTAAGCTAAAGAAAAATTATATCAAACACCTTCACTCGGAAATAAATATTTCATCTACCATAACTTTGATGGATAAGTTATTAACGACAAAGAAATTCCACTTCATCCAAGCAAAATCCTTGACGCATGTGTGCACATACGTAAGTAAACTATAAACAAAGGACAAGACAGTGAGAGTGTATGTGGTCTTAGAACTAACCTCAACACCTGAAGAAGGTGTTGAAGATCTTTCGTGGATGTAGCAACTTGACAACGATACCCTTAATGACCATAGTAGTTTATACGCCTATAGCCCAACCAACCAACCAAAGCAGAGTACAAACGAACTTAATGGCAAGCAAAAGTGGCAAGTAAACACAACAGAAACGATCCCAAACGTCTTTACTGAAGCAATAAACAAATAAAATCCATAATAAGCACACACAATAAATACGTTCATAACAAAGAGAGATTAACAATACACACACGAAAACGAGAAAAACAGCCGATTAAACATAACAGAAAACACATACGAATACATTTGGCTGCATAACAAGCAAACAAACATAAACTGGGGAATGATATGTTTTTCAAAAGCAGAATTTCAGACCAGATTTGCTACTGCTAAAGTTTTAGTGATCTTCAGGTCTCAAATATGTATTCCAGCCAGGACCTGAGGGGGAGTCAGGACCTGAAGAGGAGTTAGGACCTGAAGTTTAGCCAGGACCTGTAGGTAAGCTAGGACCTGAAGGTAAGCCATGACCGAAGGATGAGCCAGTCCCTGAGAGTTAAACCAGGTCCTGAGGGTGAGCCAGGAGGCGGGTGCTGAGGTGTCTCACGCAGGGCCTAAAGGTGAACCAGAGGGTAGGTAAAGACCAAGGCATCCCACACCTCCCAGGGCTGAGTGGTTAGGGGAAGATACTCATGGCCAATTGGCTGAGGGAAGGGCGGAGGCGAAGTCCTCATGGCGTTATACAGGTCATTTATTTATACTGCAAAGGCTCTGGGGGGGGGGGGGGCCAGAGCCCATCACCGCCCGACATTAACAATGCTGACAATTAAACAGATGGTTGTGGCCCGGCGTCGTTGCCTGACCCCTCATCAGACCACTGGACTGTCTCCTCCTGTATTATGACGACCGTCAGTACGTGATAACGACAACGTGTCTCTGTTCTTCCCTTCATTATCTACCACTCAACAGATTCTTTTACTCTGGAATAAATGTTTAAGGTGTTTACGCACAGAAAAAAAAGAATCGTAATATAAATAAATGATGCGTCACAAACGTACATAAAAATGGTCGCAAACAACACTGTTTAACCAACCTGGTTTTAATAACCCACCTTTTCACAACGATAAATATCCGGGTCTTGTACATCTATCTCCTAGAATTATTCTAATATCCTGTAGGTTTCTGGACGTCCAGTTATATTTAGAATGTATCTGATTAACAGCAAATCTTTGCCACACGTTCCAAAAATCTTAAAAGAGATAAAAAAGGTTAAAAAGACTTTTTGGGTACCCGAAATATACATCATTATCACATAATGATGCATATCGAGCGCCACTTTCTTGCCACCACAGTAATCACTCTGTTCATGTTCTATTTATCCACATATATCGGATACCGTAAAACTTTTATGATAACTGGAATCGGATATCGGAACTCGGATATGAGGGAGGTTTTAAATTCTCATAAATCAATTATCTCGACCTGCATTACAGCAATATAAAGATGCGTTACACCTGCAGAACATCTGTATCAAGATGCGTTACACCTGCAGAACGTGTATAAAGATGCGTTACACCTGCAGAACATCTGTATAAAGATGCGTCACACCTGCAGAACATCTGTATAAAGATGCATTACACCTGCAGAATATCTGTATCAAGATGCGTTACACCTGCAGAACATCTGTATAAAGAAGCGTTACACCTGCAGAACATCTGTATCAAGATGCGTTACACCTGCAGAACATCTGTATAAAGAAGCGTTACACCTGCAGAACATCTGCATAAAGATGCGTTACACCTGCTGAACATCTGTATAAAGAAGCGTTACACCTGCTGAACATCTGTATAAAGAAGCATTACACCTGCAGAATATCTGTATAAAGATGCGTTACACCTGCAGAACATGTATAAAGATGCGTTACACCTGCTGAACATCTATATAAAGATGTCCAACACCTGCAGAACATCTGTATAAAGATGTCCTACATCTGCGGAACATCTGTATAAAGATGTGTTACACCTGCTGAACATCTGTATAAAGATGTCCTACACCTGCTGAACATCTGTATAAAGATGTCCTACACCTGCTGAACACTCCTCACACACTGAGGAAGTGGCACCTGCCTCATAACCCGACCTCATAATCCCCGCCTCAAGCCGTACTTGGATATTTGTACAATAACTTTTATCTGGCAACAAATTAAAATATAAAAAAAGAAAATAACTTTAAGGAGATAAAGATTCTTTCCCTGCGGATCCTGTGAGAGATAATGATCTGAGATAAAATCTTTAGTTATAGATCAAATCTTCTTTAGGTATAGATCAACTCTTCTTTAAGTATAGATCAAATCTTCTTTGGGTATAGATCAAATCTTGTTTGGGTATAGATCAAATCTTTAGGTATAGATCAAATCTTCTTTAGGTATAGATCAAATCTTCTTTAGGTATAGATCAAATCTTCTTTGGGTATAGATCAAATCTTCAGGTATAGATCAAATCTTTAGGTATAGATCAAATCTTCCTTGGGTATAGATCAAATCTTCTTTGGGTATAGATCAAATCTTTAGGTATAGATCAAATCTTTAGGTATAGATCAAATCTTCTTTGGGTATAGATCAAATCTTCTTTGGGTATAGATCAAATCTTCTTTAGGTATAGATCAAATCTTCTTTAGGTATAGATCAAATCTTCTTTAGGTATACATCAAACCTTCTTTAAGTATACATCAAACCTTCTTTAGGTAAGGGTAAAATCTTCAGGTATAGATCAATCCTTGTTTAGATATGGATGAAACCTTTTTTAGGTATAGATTTCGTGTCTAACTTATCAGTGGTAGTGGGAGACTGAGAGGGAAATCAGTCATGGGTTACTACACAAGTGATTTCCAGCGTGGCTACAAACGTGATGTAGCTCAGGGAGAGCTGCCGCCTATGGGGCAGGAGGATGATGGTATAACAGTGAGGTGAAATGAGGGAGGAGGGTTCACATGCTTCTGGTACAGGAGACACGGTGAGAGATAAAGTGGCGCTGGCGCAAGGGGGCAGGAGGCGAGGGAATTGTCCCTGGGTTCTGCCACCGGGAGGTTCAGTATTGAGGAGCTGCATGGCGCCGGCCGAGGTGAGATATGAAATGGTTCCAGCATTTCTGGCGTTCGTGATCGTCTATAATCGAGTTCAAGTCTCCTGGCGAGAGACTTACACAGTAGGGGTGAGGTCTGCGTGGGTTAGGCTGCGATGTGTTCAAGGGTCTCCGGAATCCGTGTAGGTGGACAGTTCCTACTTGGGGTCTTACTGAAAATTCCTCCACAGTGGCAGAAGTCACACCAGTTGCACACATGAGAAATAATGTTCCGACGCTTATCATCCGGAATTAACGAGCCGTTTTGGTTTGCACTTTCCTCTGGGGAGGGTGGATATATCTCATACCATCCTCCCTAGGGGACAATCCAGTGCCAAGGCCATCCATATTCAGCATGAGAGGATTCCACATGCCTGATGGAAATTAATGCTGATCATCTGTCTCTATAAAGGGTTACATCCACCGGGGAGACGAAGGAGCATCATATAACAGTATTAGCCCCGAATGTGATAGATTCTGAGCTGACTCCTGCACGATAGTGGATCACTGTCAAGAACAGAGAGAGTAAGTCAGTTGGTAGAGTGACAACATATTACTCTGCTTTCATGGAAAGGATAAGTTCTCTTCCAACAGCGCAACGTCTGTGGAGTACCTCCTGTCTACCATGACAGGATTTATACGAACTTTGAGACAGGTTAGGGGAAAAAAGTGGCTGACAAAACAGTAAACCTCACCAGTTGCTGAAGACAGAAGGATAACATTGCTGGACGTAAATATCTAATGTAATATAAGGAAAATACATTGAGGCTCATATTTGAACTTTCAGATACGGTTTTGTTCATGGCTTTATAGCCACTATGTAGCGGGTGTTCCAGTTATATTTTTGCGGGAAAACCGCTACAGATACTGTGTGCCAGGTCCTCCAGTTGTCTATACGTGGGTAAGATCTCCATGGCCACTGTGTGCTGGGCCCTCGAGCTAACATACACGTGGGAAAGACCTCAATAGCCCCTTTGTGCCGGGTCCTTCACTTATATTTCATGGGCGAGGCCTCTATAACCCCCTGTGTGCTGGGCCCTCCAGTTACATATACGTCGGTGGGGCCTCTATAGCCCGGCTTGTGTGGGATGTACCCTCTTAAGATCTTTATCTCTTGATCCTCTAGGTTGGAACTGGGTGTTCTGACCACCACATAGCCCGACCACTACATACGTAATCTCTCTTCCTCTTCTATATACCCCTTCCGATCTCGCCACACCTCGCGCACTGAGCTGAGGGACACGTACCTCATAACCCGACCCTACAACCCGTACAATCCTCGCCTCAAGCCGTACTTTGAAACTTGTTTCATATTTATCTCTCTCGACAAGATGAAAAAAAATAATCATTACGAAGATTAAAGATCTTTTTCTTTTCCTACGGATCTTGTTTGAGATAAGGATCTGGAATATAATCTACTTTAGGTTTATTCTTAGTGTCTGAACTGGTGGTGGAAGTGATGGCCTGAGAGGGAAATCAGAACACTGGTTAATAAACAGTACTTTACTGGGTAGGTACAAAGGTGCCTTCACTGTGGCAGGATCATAGTATAAAAGTGAGATGAACTGAGGTAGGGAGGGTTCCCATGGTTCTCGTGCAGGAGGTCTGGTGAGATGTGTTTCCTGTGACGTTAGTGTAGGGGGCAGGAGGTGAGGGAATGGTCTCATGGTTTTGCCACCAGGAAGTCCAATATGAGTAGTTGCACGGCGCCGATGTGAGAAATGTGTGGTGTGGCGAGGCAGGCGTTCCTTAGGTGAGGTGTTTCGATGCTGGGTGTAGTGAAGCTTCTACAAAAGGGTGGCGCTGAAGTCGTATGCATTTTTGCTACATAACGGGAGGCACGAAAGGTCCCATTGAGGCTGCTGCAGGGGACGGGCGTTGGTCATGTACTACGCTGGGCCAGCAAGAAGAAGTGGAAGCCGAAGAAACTTGGGGATACTGACGAAGGAGGCCATGGGAGATGAGGCATCGCATATCCTCTGCCAAAGAGTGATGAACCAGGGTTCCCACAGTGGACGTTTCAGACATGGGGTGCCTCTCTGTCTGAGGACCAATGGCCTGCTTGAATACCTAACTAAAGCAAGTGGCTGCGGTGAGTGTCAGTGGGTCCGTCAAGCTAACAGCCTAAATTGTGTGGGTGTAATCGCCAATTCATCAACAGTAAGCCTCCTTTTGGGACTATGGAAGGACGTTGATTGCTGGAACTCTAGGCGGGACGGACATCCCATCACGAAGGTTAACACTGAGTACCTACTCAAGCTCCTTAAGAGAGGTCAACCACCGTCAGGCGTCGTTAACGTTAAGGCGACGGTGGGTTACGACGGTGGGTTAGGTGTCGGTCAGGACGTAGGATGTCTTCGTCAGAGGGACTCTGCCAGACCTTCGTGTAGAGTCTTAAAGGAAATGGGGCCGCAAATATTTCATCAATGATCGTAATCATGGAAGAACCTGGCACTCTCCCTTCATCATGTGGATCAACACCATCATATGACCATATACCATCAAGTGTCCTCGTCCTCATATAACCATGTCGTTCATCATCCCTGACTGAAAACGATGAGTGAGCACACGTTCCTCACCAGACACAGCGCAGTGACTGCCTCATAACACGACGAAGAGCCACGCTGATACACAATACTACAACTTCCCTAAAGCTCTTGCAATTTCCTCTCACAAAAAAAGTTTAAGTGGAATTTACATTATCGGAGGCGACCAGTTTCACAATTTCTTCTTGACTGCCTGTGAGGAAATGGCGTAAATAGAATTTCGTCCTCGTCCGCTCGCTTTTGTATCGAAAATTGTTCTTCCATTTTGGTAACGTTGAGGGATACGAACGAAAAACCAGCCTCACGAACAACAATGACGTTGTAGATCTCGATGAGATATCGGATAAGGATCTAGATGAGATATCGGATAAGGATCTAGATGAGATATCGGATTAGGATATCTTAATAAGCGAACTATATGTCAAGCGGATGAATACTATGTAGAGAGAATCCCCTAACGTGGAGGGCAACGTGTTCCTGCCTCAGTGTAATGTTAACACGCACAGGGTGACGTACAAACTGGAGCCAGGAGCAGCCTTGACGGTGGTGGTGGTGTGTTCCAGAAGTGTGCGAGTGTTTGGTGTGCTGCACAGCTTCTTCTGGAACATGTAGCTTGTGGAAAAGTATGAACAACATCTGCTGGCCTAATAATAATGATAACATTAACATGTGCAATCAGGCGTTCATTGATAATGGATATATGATTGAGACGATGGGCCACGCAGCCTCACTCGGTGTAATACAAGGGTGTAAATACACGCAAGTGTAAATTCTTAGGTTGTGTCCTGGAAAACAACTTGTACCAAAACATATTAGAGTCAGAGGATCAGATATATGATCAATACTACATCTTGCGTCCTCATGCGAAATCTTCGTCACTTGAAATATCCCAGTGGGTCCCGTCTGAGAAGAAGCTATCTTCAGTTCCCGAGTCTGTGTGTTGGTGTGAGATATCAGACATGGCTTGAGTTTAAGTATGGTTAGTATGGGCACAAGGGAATTAGGAAGGTGGGCGAAAAACAGCCATGGGAACATATACAGGAGCTGAACTAACAAAGTCTTCTGGGAATTAGATTGAGTTAGTGAGTTTCAAAGTCGAGTATGAGGCAGATCTTCCTGGAGATTCTGTGAAATATGTAATAAGGGAGTTGGTTAATTGGCACCAGTACTTGGAATACCGACCTACGAGCACTAACAAGACTTGCTATACGACTGCTAATTGTGTAGTGCTCACCACAATTGTCACAGACAAGAGCATGAAGAAAGAGTCGTGGTTGAACGTGTCAAAAAATCCGAGGAAGGTTGAAACGTATAATAATGAAAGGCTTACGTAACTGGCACAGCAGCCGACCTGTGTCTGTAAGGTGTGGCGATGAAGGAGTGAGTGCTGCAGTATTAGGGGAGTACAAGGAGAAGAATTATGAAGTATACAACACGTGAAGAACTTCAGAAGTTCCACTGTGTATCATGCAGACGTTGACTTGCGTGCAACGAAGACAGGCTGGGGAAAAGATCATGGAGAGACATGAAGTCACTAGGCAAGTTAATAGTAAGTTACTGAAGCATCCAGACCCATGTAAAGTGTGCAGGGTCGTGATGGTATCCTGTCCTGCATCCTCAGAGTGTGTAAAACACTAGACAGGACACCTGAGTCGTTATGTACACTCCTGAAGGAGGTCAGTAGTAAAGAGGCACAGACAATGGAACGCACCTGCATCCTATGGAGCCTCAAAGCGCTGAGCGGAACTACAGTATAATACTCCCTTCCTGCATGAAAAATTATCGTAAACACACACACACACACACACACACACACACACACACACACCACACTACACACACACACACACACACACACACACACACACACAGTCTCTCTCTCTCTGTCTCTCTCTCTCTCTCTCTCTCTCTCTCTCTCTCTCTCTCTCTCTCTCACGCACAAGGGGTCCTGCTCTACGTCAGCCCTGATATCCCAGTGAGGTCTCCCCCCTGACTAATCCTCTCGCCTCCCCTCCCACCTCTGCTGCGGGATCACGTCAACAGAACTTTATGTTCTAACTTGCTTATGTGAAATCCATTACTATCTCTGCAGCGGAAGAAAAAGGAAAAACGAATCTAGAATGGATTTTATTTTGCTTTCTTTTTAACAATAAGGGAAAATAGGAAGAAGAGGAGGGAGAGAGTTACATAGAGTTACATAGATACGAAGACCACACAGACCCAAGGTCCAAGCGAGGTGGTATGGCCTTAACACAACTGAAAGATATGAGGTCTCCTTAAAAGCTGTAGAGGAAAAGGTCAGCGAAGCAAACGTCCTCTCCCCACCCCCCACTCCCTCCAGCAAGACACCAGACTGAAAACAGGTTGAAAAAAATACCTTGCAGGATTCATATGAGCGAAGAAAATTTGTTGTAGTAAAGGCAGAAGTTAGAATGAACGCATCCCATCACCGAAGACATACTTCCCTTCACTTTTTGTTGTGAAGACGATAATAAGAATAAACTTCTGAGTGGTTCCAGACTTGCAATGTGTATGATACTCTTGATGTGGAATAAGGTTCCACATCAAAGATTACTGAAAAAAAAAAACTGTCAGTTGGCACTGCTGGGGTCGTATTTCAGTACAGGTGACCATAAACAAAGTGTTGTGGTCATTACGCAGACGTAGGATATGTTAACTGTAGGAGGATGGCTTCCCGGAGTGTAATAACTTCAACAGATACATTCCCACTCGTCAAAATCTTCGTGAGTGATGTAGAGCGAGATATCACGAAGGGAAAATCCAGCGCGGTGACTCAGTTGCACTTTTACATTAAGAGCGAGAAGGATCCACGGTAAGAGATGATCTGGTTAGGTAGATTTTGCATACGTGGTCAGCCTCTGATGCGGTTCTCCACAGATGAGATGAGCCTGGGAACTTAGTTCCATAACTGGGGTCAGAGAAGGGCACCTTAAGTGGACTGG
>JAUUDZ010016565.1:1385-11410 GCA_032361705.1 Panulirus versicolor | reverse complement strand
GCACGCATGCGAGGTAGCGCTAGGAAAAGACAACAAAGGCCACATTTGTTCACACTCAGTTTCTAGCTGTCATGTGTAATGCACCAAAATCACTGCTCCCTTTCCACATCCAGGCCCCACAAAACTTTCCATGTACATATCTATACTTGCCCTCATCCATTTCTTTCGCTACCCTGCCACACAGGAAATAGCATCGCTACCCCCAGCTTCAGCGAGGTAGCTCCAGGCAAACAGACAAAAAGGCCACATTCATTCACACTCAGTCTCTCACTGTTTTGTGTAATGCACCGAAATCACAGCTCCCTATCCACATCCAGGCCCCACAGACCTTTCCATGGTTTACCCCAGAGATGCTTCACATGTCCTGGTTAACTGTTAACTCTATTCAACTGATTTAGAAACCTAAAGGCCCTGCTTAGTCACACCTCTCTCTTTTTGCATTGACCTCAGTATGATTAGGGACCTTTCTGGGCCAAAAAATTAGATAACTTTTTTGACTAGCAATGTAACTAAATATCTCGTTCAGATTGTGGTGTAGGAGAGAAAGTTAGTAATAAATCAGAATTCATTAACTCTCAGAAATAATCTCAGATCAAAGAAATGAAATAGTAGTTCTCAAAGAAAAGAAATGACCTTGATATTAAGCATAATGTAAATTTAGCTATAGACACCACAGAGAGACCCCACAAAGAGTGACAGCTGAGTTTGATATAAAAGATGTAGAGGGTGATAGGGGTGAAAAGTGTGCCAAACAATTATACCAAATTACAGCTTTGGGTGCATTTTGAAAGAAGTCAAACAATTAAGGAGAGAAATGCACTCTTTCCAGGTAAGGGGAGGAATGCATTCCGCATTCTTAAGAGATGAATGCACTTCATATCCAGAAAAAAAGAAAAACCACTTCAGATAATGGTTATTAGAAAGCTCATGACACACTGGTAGCACATTAGAAGAAGTACAGAGCATTAGTTGTCCATATAAAGCACACACACACACAAGGGTGATAGTAGGCTAAAAGAGATAGTGAGTAGCAGGATTCAGCCAAATATCATCTGGATAGTGAATAGATTTTTCATGATTTTTTGATTTGGATGAAGTACATAATAAGTCAAGGAGAGGTAGCTCTTAAAGAAGAATAAGATTTGAGGCTTCAAAAGGTACTAGGGAGAAAGAAAAGTGCTGGGAAGATGACTGATGAAGAGAATACAGAAGCAGTCATAGTAATAAGATAGCATTAAAGTGTTGAAGCAGATTTACAAGCTGTCAAATCATGAGAAATTCAATAGGATGTTTATGAAGATAAGTTTAAGATAGAAGAAAATTAAGTTAGAAAATAAGAAAATTCACTGAAAATGGAAGAATCAGTGAAAGTGTCACCTTCAGTAGTGAAAATTCAAAGTAGGATCATAGTGAATTTATGCTTATGTAAATATAGATAGACTAGTGAGAAATGATAAAGTACTTAAAGAGAATACATCAATGAGATTAAACCAGACATCATAGGCATAGTTGTCTCAGACTGAATTTGTTAAGGAACAGAATTGTTTAATGTAAGTCCAGCAGGATTCTTAGTTGAAAGTGAGAAGAGAGAGAATTTTGAATTCCAACTGTAGTGGGAGAATCTTACATTGTAAAGTAAATAATAGATGAAAATCGTAGCTTATATATTCTTCCAAATTGCATTTGAACCTGCATAAATGTTTAATGAAAAAATGATGGAACAGTTAAGATGGAGTTGAAAGTGATGACAGTAACTATGCAGTTAGTAAAGATCTCACAATAGGATAGGTGATTCAAATTTCAAGAATAAGGCATATCAGTCCAAACTCTTTTTTTTATGGTGACTAACGTGGCAGAAACAAAACATATGCTGGACATGGCCATCTCAGGTAAAGAGAATACATTAACAAAAAAAGATGAGTGAAGAGGACTTGACAAAGAGGATACATTTTTTCAGAAATGAAGGGTTCAAAGAGAAGTGGGAGACAGTTGAAGATGAAAGGATAGAGTGAAAAAGATTTTGAATGCTTTTAGGCTTGAACATGCAGAAGGATGTAAGGTTTCCATGGGATAAACTGAAGTGATGTGTTATACAGGGGGCAACATGCTATCTGTGGGCTGATCTAGGCCATCTGAAGCAGTCGGTAAACCATGGAAAGGCCTGTGGGGCCTAGTTGTAGATAGGGAACTGTGGTTTTACATAGCATCTAGAGAGTAGATGTGAATGAATGGGACCAAGTCTTCATCTTTCTCTGATGCTCCCTTGCTACTGTGGGAAATTGCAAACAAGTATGAAAGAAAAGAAAAAATTAGGAATTATATCAGAGCTCCTGAAGTGTTTATAGACCTGACCCTGAAAGGAAGAACGGTTAGAGAAGGGGAAAAGATGAAAGTAGGAAGGGAATTCCACAGCTCTTTTGTTTGAAAAAATGAGGTGGTATCTTAAAGGTCAATCCTTGTGTGGTCTGTCTCATAGATATAGATTCCTTAAGTGTGTGCAGAAGAATGTTTTGGACCAGCAAATTTGCTGAGCACACTAGAATTAGAGGTGCTAGCCTTTCATGAATATTGGATACGGTCACCTATAGATTGAAAACATAACCCCAGAACTCTACATGGGGAAAGTAACCATGTGGTGCTCAAGAGGGGATAATACAGTAAGCCAATAAGTGCTTGAGAAAAAAGAATAAAACTCAGTCAACAAAACATTAAGGAGGATAACTATGATGATCAAGTTTGTCTCCCTCTAAGGTTTTTGTCAAGCTGGTGTCTCACTCTATGTAAGGTTCTGTCTCATGCATTATGCATTATATGTTAGATAGAGAATTTTATGAAGTGCAGTATTCTTTGAAGTATATTTTAATGTAATGGATCTCAATTTCAGGTCGTGATGACCTTGTACAAGGGTTATTGTGGTCACAGACTTGGACACAAAGACTTCTTGATGACTGGCATGATCGTTCATCAGATATCATTGGCAGGGTTATCTTTACAAGATTTGGATTGGCAAGATTTTATCCAGAAAGGTATTTTAAGATAATCTGTAACTTCATTGTTCTTACAAAACTGTAAAGTTTAGCAAAGCCATGTAGGATGAGTGGAACACATTTGAGGGGTAAATGTTTATTGTCGTGTGTGTGGAAGGGCTCTTATGATATGTTGAGTCAGTGTTTGTAGTGTTGGAGAGATCTTTGGTGTCCAGCAAATGTATGTACATGTCGGTGTAGGAAAGCTTCTGATGGGTGTATGCATGGTGGGGTGAAAAACTTTAAGACTGGTTTAGGGGTGGGAGCCAGGGTTAGTGATTGATGAATCTTTAAATTGTGTGTGCATTTTGTTTATTTTGTGTTTGTTAGAGAGGGAAATTTGTTGAAGTGAGTGGCCCAAGTGCACTTTTTTTTTTCCTTAATAGGGCTGGTGGCTGGTTAT
Source organism: Panulirus versicolor (assembly GCA_032361705.1). NCBI lineage: Eukaryota > Metazoa > Arthropoda > Malacostraca > Decapoda > Palinuridae > Panulirus > Panulirus versicolor. The sequence continues at coordinate 7,981 of JAUUDZ010016565.1, read as the reverse complement.
GGGATGATTTGGATGGGAGTGGTCTAATGCTGTTGCAAACAGTTGGATGCCAAGCATAGTTGCTTCCTTTTCTCACAAAGCCCAGTAAACAAGTTTTCCTACAATCATTTATCCTCCAATAATATTGTAGTATAATTTAGGGCTGAGCAGGAATGAGTGGATTAAGGGTACGTGCTACATCTGGATTTGAACTTGATGATTTTATTCTCCTGTTATAAGAGATGATGGAGAGAACTGATTTGTGCAAGGAAATCTTGTCCTGTAGGACAAAAGTTTGGTTTACCCACAGAATTCTATAAAGACTTTACTGTATTTTTCCTAAACACCATGGGAATCTCTTATCTTTCTATATTTCTGGCTTGCTTTGTAAGAAGAAAAAGCATAAGAATTGTAGGTATAAGTCTCTTATAGTTTGAGGAGAAAAGTATTAGTAATTAGTCTTTTGGGGTTTGGGGAGACCACAGATTTATTGTTCTTAGGGTTCCCTTTTGACTCAGTGTTAAGTTAATGAGACAAGATAGGCTGTTACATCTTTAACAGGTCCAGAAAATTTTGTAAATATGAAAACTTGTAATAATCAGAAAGGATTGTATTCTGTGTGCCCATAACATCCACCAATTTTTTTCATTCTTGTTCACCCCAGTCTTTTTTACCCATTATTCACACTTTTTACATTTAAAGAATGAGAGATAAATGTGAGTTTACCAAAGTAGTACATATAAACAAGGTTCAGAACTGCCAATATTACCCATGGACAAGTTGCTGAAATGCCAGTAGCACAAATAAAAGTGGAAATGTTGCCATCATCATATGTAGACATTATTTTTTCTGCCTTATAATTTAATGGAATGATTTTGCCTTTAAACAGTAATAATTACTGCAGTTTCAATGCATACTTTATATCTGTCATATATACTTATAGTTTGAATGTATCACAAAACTCAGATTTGTGGTAATGTGGATACATTACTCATACTAAGATTTACCTCCCTCTCTCATCTCTATTAGGTGACTGAACACCTATGTCATGTGTAGGCATTCAGCACCCATATGCCCCTCTCCCTCTCATAACTCCCTACATAGAACTGCCTTGAAATTTTAACAGAAAATCTCAAAATGTTTATATACACCTGGAGATGTTGCCCAGGTAAATTTGGATGTACCTCTGAAGACTTTAAAGGTTTAAGTTTGGTAAGAAAGCTGTGATAATTTATTTTTTGATTCAATCATAGATTATTATTTTATATTGCCAACTTTTTGCATTCACATGTTGACCAGTGCAAAATCCTCCATGATTATATGATGTACTTTTACCATTTCATCAATTAATGCACTTTAGGTGAACATGAAATAATCCTCATCTCTACTTAGCCAGAAGCCTGGAGTCAGCAGTTGGGGTGATCCTTGGAATAACCCTGCATTACGTAGAGGGGAACTTAACAGAAAAGTATCTGTGATCCCTCATTCCTTTGGTGCCTTTTTATCTGCTCCAGTCTTAGTGGAAAAGAATGGAGCTGAAGTAATGGCAGGAGGTTAGTATGGATTTCCTTGTTTTCCAGAATGTTTACATTAATTCAGAATCTTTAATTTCTACTGACTAATGCATGTTCAGTCACAGTGTTGCCTTCATGTTTTCATGCCTTTATATATTCATCCCCTGTTTTCTTTATTTCTCAAAGTTTTTATAGTAATTCAGTGTATTTTTTCCATATATGTAATAGGATATGTAAGTACTTGGTGAAAAATAACTGAATTAGATCTTCATGTCAGAAATTTTAAACCAGATTACTGCATTTTGAAATGTCTAAATGCATACTAAAACAATATTCTGTAAACTGTAAGTAGATGAGACTGTCCACAGGAGGAAACACATTCAGATAACTAAAAAGCTCAGATTTCAGGAAATATCATATGAAAATGCATGATACAATCTATAAGATATTAAGGGAAACAGAGACAATTTTCAAATCAGTAACTTAATGTGCTTAGGAAGAACATAAAGTACTAATAAACTTGTTCACTCTTGTTTATCAAAAATCTGTTGATGTGTTTTGGGGATCACCTGAAATTGATTGGAAATTACCAACTGGGTAAAACCCATCATGCTAAGTAGAGACTCAGTTGGGTCTCAGGTAGCTGCTGTCCCCTTAAATATCTTGCAGTTCATGTTGGTGATGAATTGAAAAAGAATGTTTGGACAAGAAAGACAGTTTTAGGAAGTAAAACCACTCAGCATACTTGTATTGGTAGCATGCCTTGTTTATGCAATATAAATTTGTTTAAGTGTTGTTTCAGCTCAAATAGAAGACAAAAATTGAGTGTCTGGAAGAATTAGGAGAAAAGTCTTTGAAATATTTTGGAAATTATCTAATAGGAAGAAGCAGAGAATCTCAGTGAAGTGCCTTGATGAAGGACCTTAACCCCAGCCAATTTGCAGCATTGTAAGAAAATTTGCTGAGCACCCTTCCGCCTGAAAGGAGTCCACTTCACCTTGCTATCATGTAGAGCATATCCTTGAGCTGTCCCTGGTGGGCCATGGGTCAAACCCAAACGTTATGCACATTCATCACATTTTTACAATATTAGAAGTGCTACCCCTATTTAACAACCGAGCATGGGCCATTCAATTACAATAACCCACAGTGGCAAACTCCCATCATCAGAAGGCTCTTGTCTTTCAGATGTAGGAATTGCCTTCATTACAGATCACATCCTTCCGTAAGGGATTATTTAGAGCTTTGACATGTAAGAGCCACTCTCATGCAAATCCAAGAACACTCACCCACCCCTTCACCCTACCAGCACCAATGTGCAGTATGCATAGAATAAACCCCACCTTGTACCAAATAACCTTAATACCCCACTGAACCTCACTCAGACGTCCCTCTTTCAAATGTGGCGGTTGCATTCATTAGTATCACTTTCATTGCAGATCTCATCTTTCCTTAAGAGACTACCCAGAGCTTTGACATGCAAGAGCCATTTAGACACAAATCCTAAATCACCCATCCATATCTTCACTCTACCAGCACCAGTGTACTGTATGGATTAAGTACACAACTCCACCTTGTACCAAATAACCCTAATACTCCATAGAACCTCACTCACTAACTATACATTTTATGATTTAACACCAGTAGCATTAAAAACAAACACACAGGGGTACTCGGCCTACTCTAAGACCACAGCATCCACATATCCCTTATCCAAGAAACAAGGTTGACATCCAGAGCCACCCTCCTTCCCTTCTATAATTACACAACCCTGAGATGAGACAGACAATAACATTTAGAACACTTAAACACCATAGATTCCTATTTACCAACACCACTTTACACAAAATTTATCACAAAGAATGACAACACTCTTGAAATATTATTCATAGCAATAAAACTGCACAACTCTTATTACATCATAATCAACACAAATATGCCCCATCTCACCACCTGCCATCCCAAATATACTACCCAAGTACAGAACTTGGCCAACACCCCTACACCTGTATATCTAGAGATATCAGAACCCACCATCCTTCTTGATTCAACAGTCACACCCAAGATCCCTGTGAACTATACATAAACCAACTGCATTCTTTCAGTATCATAAATTTATGCAACCAATTAGGCATACTTCCAACCCACTACCTCCAACAGCTAACCTCACCAGACGTGACCTTTTGTACTCCAACATTACAAACAATGACACCCTGGAGCACACTGTGCAAGCTTCCTTTTGACTGGAAGGCTTCGTCCAGTTGCCTCTGCCCGTCCCACATAGTATTGATGGCATAGATATCAATAAAGTATGTAAGACTGTCCTCTGGCATATCCTCTCTTAAAAGATATATGACTTCCCACTTTGCAAAGATAGTAAAAAATGGTTTGTCAACTTTATAGCTTTCAGCCAAGCCAGAGTCATTCACAAAGGCTTCACTTTCATAATCCCCAAGCATTAAGATTGGGTCTCCAAAGAAGCTGCCCATTCTCCAAATCCTTCAGTCTCCTTAAACATAACCTCCCATCACATCCTGAAGACCATATTGTGAAAATCCCTAAAATATAATGATTGTATCCAATAGATTCTACCCCAGATAGACTGAATACAACCTACACCTTTCGTTGATCCTGAGTGGTCAGCCAATCCAGTCAAGAGGACTTCATTACCACTGAATCTTACATACAACACATGTCATCATCTTCATACACCACGAACATCAACACATAAGGCCAAAAACAATATAGATGCCCTAATAATGCACACCAACATCAGTTTTGGATGGGGAAGGAATCCTTAGTATCCTCAACAAACAGTTTTTCTACACTGTAAACAACACCTCATGTACCTGGTCATTCTCCCAGTCAAAGGCATGCATAACAAAACTGCAAATTACATAAAACTGGACACTCAGAACAAACACTGGCTGCCTAACTACAAAAATTCAGTACATGCATGATGAACCAGAAATATTCCTAGCGCAGTCTCATTTATGCTCTTTGCAGTCGCACTATGATCATCCCACCCTGACCTCCCCATAAAAACCAACCCACAAACGAATATAAAGCTTATCCCTGCTTCCCACTTCAACAACATCTATCTGTCTGTCGATATCTCTGATGTCTGTTTCCCCCCTGGAACTGTGTCAAGGGGCTGGCCATGGCATTAGAGTCCTCAGAATGAGTGAACTTCAGTGCTGCATCATAGATTTTAGTGCCTCTCCCTTAACAGGCTGCTGGCAGAGAGCAACTCTAGCACAGTATTTGGAGAGGTTCCAACCTAATGTTCCTACTGACTCCTTCTACCTAATGCTCCTGCCTCATGTTCCTACCTATTACATCTGCCTAATGTTTGTAACTAATGCTCCTGCTTAAATGTTTGTACTTACTACTTTTATCAATTGCCCTCTTCCAATTTGCCAAAAGGCTGGGCTAGTGCATAGTGCTCACCACAAGAAAATTTAAAGTTGTGAAGAATGAGCTGTGTGAGTATGTGCAACAAGGAGAGATTGTGTGTTTGTGAATGGAATGCCAGTAGTCCACATGTGGGTGAGGCAGAAAGAAAAGACGGTCACCTGAGTCTGAGGAGTGCAACTTGACAACCACTAAAGTGCTGGCTTACTGTGCAGCCATCACTAACCTTCCTGATACCTAGGCTAGTAGTACTGGTAACATACCTCCCCAGGCATTGGCTGCATACCAACTTTTACCTACTATGTATATGTACAATATAGACTCACAGAATCCCCCTAACATTAAACAAGACATTGCAAAATATATACTCTTGTTAACTGCATTTCCCACCAGTTGTAAACTCCACTCTGCTAGACATACACCAATCTCTTATAACAGGCATGGATGAGGTGACCTTTCTCATTTTTGTTCTGGACACCATCTATCTCCCAAACATTACAAACTCCAGTTCCTGACAAGACACTTCTTATCTAAGTTGCAACTTATATAGTGAAGATACTAAACACGTTCCATGATTTTTCTTCATATACCTCACACAGATACACGCAACTTGACACATTTTAACCTGTGGTCGCTCCTAATGGATGTGGTTGGCTTTCTGAATGCTGCAGAAACTCCAAAGAAGGAGATCCTGGGACTTGAATGAGTACATGTCCCAGTGCTCATCTTTGGATATGAAGCTTAGGTCAGGATGGTTTGAAAATAAAAGCAGTAGAGTTGGATAACTTGCATATTTGGATTTGGATTTAGGAGAATTAATAGAATGAAGAAAGTTGTGTGGTTAGAATACTTTAGAAAGGTGTTTGGATGAAAATCTTTGAGGATGGTAAAGTTATGCAGAATCAATGGCAGATGATAAGTTGGTTAAGAAGATATCTAGCAGTACAGTAGAAAGTAGATGGAGGAGAGGTAGACCATAAAGGAGATGGATAGATGTTGAAAGAGAAATGATTGTGGTTTTGAGTATGTCAGATGGAACCATGGGAAAAGTGACTGAGAATCAGATGCAGTAAAAACATAAAGGTGAATGAAGATGGTATGAATGTGGATGATGTTTTAGTTGATGAGTCAACTTAAAGAAAAAAAATATAAAGTAAGAAGCTATTTTATATCATTTAAAATCTCTGTTACTCTTTAATATTGTGTTCAAAGGTTAAAGATGTGAGAGTGATTTTTGTCAACTATATGCCTGATCTACCCCAATGAATTAGGAATGGAGAAATGGTAGTTCAGTAGATAGTTAGATTTTATCTTTTGTTTGGGTTGTTCTACATGTTTCCTGCAAGTATTAATTTCTTGAAGTTCAGAAGGTTGTTAAAAGTATTCTTTATTACAGGTCATACTTTATTTTGGTGTATCTTTTTAAAGCTCATATACTATGTCTTTTCAGTTGTGGGAGTAAATCTTACATCAAGCTCTTTGCGCAATGGATTTTTGGGAAAGCTACTGAAGTCAGGATGGAGGGATGAAAATGAATATCTGATACTGCTCGTAGATGATGGTGGACTAATTGTAACATCAAACAGAGAAGATGTAAGTGTAAAGAGGACTATCATTTAATATTAGGTTAAAAAAAACGTTTTTGGGAAAGCTTTGAATATATTGTTGTCTTTTGGTATAGTAAAAACA
>JAUUDZ010016554.1:0-11410 GCA_032361705.1 Panulirus versicolor | reverse complement strand
GAGAGAGAGAGAGAGAGAGAGAGAGAGAATGACGAAATCTGGGAGGAAGGAAACATTGACGAGAAAATGAGGAGAAGCCTCCTCAAATTTCAGCTCAATATTCTGATCGTCTTCTCTGCTCTGTTGATTCGCCTTTTATGCCACATAATTACTGGCCTATACAGATCAATGGGTACCAGAGAGTCTTGAGTGGTCATGGGTGTTCTGTGGTGTTTAGATCTAATCTGCCAGAGTGCATTGCATTTCCAGCGCAACCGTTTTCGTGAGAGGTGATGTGCAATGTTCCTAGCCTCACTGGGGGCCACGGCTGATCCGCGGTAATTAGTTTCGCGTGGCGCTGGAAACATGAAAGTCCATCAAGACCCCATGATTATTGGGTTCTTTTCCGTAGATCCCAGGTAAATTCTATCAAATTTCTGGGAATGAATGATGGGTATAGTAATTTTCATGAGTTTGATCTCCGTCAGAATAAGGAACGTATTGGTCTGTCTGAAGTACAATACGAAAGACTCTGTAAATACTGGGAAGTAAAACAACCCAGAGTTCTGCCAGAAGGCACCAGGGCGGCCATATTTAGAAACAATAGATTTTAAGATGGTGTTAAACTCCGGTGTTGGACGTGACCACACACACAAACCCTTCATATGTTTGTGGCTCTGAATCATACGTGCCACGTCGGTAATACAGGAGTGCCACGCGACAGACACGTACATTAACGCATATAAATCATCGCTCTCGTGTCTCGTAGCACGATGGAGGCAGGGGACAGACACACGTGCTCTTATATAAACCCAGATATTCTGGCTGGGTCGACAATTGCGGCGGAAAATTTCCCACGAGCACACAAATTACATCTGAAGAACTCAGCGTATGATCACCTGGTCATGTCCGACATCATCCAAAGAAAGATTTTCCTATGGAGAAGCACCTTCATCTATAATCTATAAGTCAGTAGATAAAGATACTGTCTATAGTCAGTTTAAGGGAGATGATGAGGATCTAGAGTTAGTTGGTCCTTCACCAATACTGAAAATTTAGCCTCTAACAGGGGTAGGACTCCCACAGAGAGTGATTTGATTAAGGAAGATCTAAGCTTAAGAAATGATAAACATGGAAGGACCAAGGTAGCTTCCCAAATACCAGAACTTAGAGATGTAACTAAATGGCAAAAATCTTACTCTTTTTAGAGAGACTTCTTAAGGTGTGCGAAAGAGTATATTGTGTTAGCAAGAGTTGTGGAACGCTACAGTTGGATATTATTGATGAGAAGGATTATAGAGTTTATGTAAACATATCTACCCAACCTGGGACAGAAAATCGATTGGGCGTTGATGTTTACGTCATGGGTGGACAATGGCAAGATGATAACATTGAGATCAATGTCTAGGCTCCTCATTCGAGCCTTGGTGGGTAATGGCGCCTTACCGGTAGCTAGACACAAAATCAAAGACAGTGACAAGATTGAATGAAGTACTAGAGTATCAGCATTGTCATATCTTCTAAGTAGATATGGAGGATTTAATACCCCAGTCATAACTACAAATTGTAAGACTCCATCAGAATTTGTGAAACATAATGTAAGGGTTCCAACTGGTTCTTCTCAATACTCACACTTAATATTTCATAAGATAGCCAAGTCTAGGGACAACCAGCAGATCCTTATAGTCACACGTGCACATCTCAAACCATTTAACAACATGCCAACACCACCCCAGCGCTGCTATTGCAAACAAACACGACATTACAGATCTGCCTCTCCAAGCTTAAAGGAACGACCTTCCCAGAAATATTGGTTCTATCACGAGACAACAACAGCCCAGATAGCTTCAAAGGTGCTCTGATCCAGAGAGATTTACGACCTTGCGGGAAACCATCACCAAAACCGATTTCACAGGAAGTTTTCAGCCAACCACAAGCTCAACCTGGCTTAAGTACTGAACTCACGACCATTCGAGCCTTGGTGGGTAATGGCGCCTTACCGGTAGCTAGACACAAAATCTGACAACAGACAACTAAGTTCTTTTTGTTCAAAAAAATCTATTCATCCCTTCTACAGGTCTACAAGATCAGTGAACAAAAGACGAGTGTCAGAACTATATTGTTAACTGGACAACGAGCCATTGATATTAGCCAAACCTGATGGGATAACAGTAAAAGCTTTTGCAGATACTGGAACATTAACCAGTTTGATTAAACTGGATTGCACTAAAAGATTGTCAGAAAGATCGTACAAGAATGTGAGCTGTGAATATAGTGTCCAGACAGCAGTTAAAGATATTTAGGGAAATTATCAGCGGAACTGCGTCACATAGAGCTATAAAACTGCCATGCTCCATTGCTCATCAGGTAAAATTTAGAGATGTGCTAATGGATATCCCTACTATGCGAGATTATGAGGTCGAATGGACAATAGCTGTTCAGGGACGTAAGGTACTGCATCATAAAATTATGATAGTGTCGGGTGAGTGGGCCATACCCATTTTCTATCGCTGTGAGCACCGATTATTTTAGGAACTAATCGCCCTTCATTGTTTACATTCAGTCACCAGGTTGCAAGAGATGCATCTTCTATCTGTGTTCTCGGTATTATTGGTATTGGTCGATCAGGATGTGAACTTGGAGTGCACTATAATGGAGTTAGCCTCTCCATTACTTTGAGTACAATATTTACATATGAAAATGATAAACTGCTTTACTAGTGCAGTGTTAGGCATGCTAGAAGAGGTAGAGATTAGAGATTTAGTTTACTCTTATTTACATCTTAGTTGCTTATATGTACAATTATTGATAAATAAGAATAGAGCAAGTGATAGATTACGTAATATGGTAAAAGGAAGTATCGGGTGCAATCTGTGAATTTTCTTTAATGCGATGCTATGTTCTTTACGATGAATGATAAATGCTGAATGCTGTATACAACAATAATGCATCAATATCCTGATCATGTTACAGGTACCAGTGTTAACCCATGTGGTATGTAATCAAGAATTTTACTCGCTCTTCACATCTTTCCATAGTTCCCCCTCCACAACCGGCTAGAGAACGGGTACGTTATGGATACTCGAGACTGGTAAAGATCCTTATGATCCAGAGACAGTAAAGGGAACTCTTTACTTATAGTCCTACGAGAGTCGACGTAAAAATTGCAGCTCATCTCAAAGGAAATCCCCTATACTGTGTTTTAGAACCTAAATCCGTCAGGTCAAAGGGAATCTTTGTTAGACCCGACGCTTCTTGAGACGAGTGACGGGATACTGGTCTTCTACCTGGCCAGTAGACTGACACAGGTACTTGCCTTGTCCAAGGGGATGTTTCTGGTCGACTTTTCCATATCCCAAGCACCGGTCAGAGAAGTTGGAATGATCAGTAGAGAGGATAATAGTTTGTTCTACTCAAGTTACCTCGTAGGGACAGTCTCAACGTCGTATAACTGAAGATGATGTGACTATAGCGTTAACTCGACATACCTCTAAACCGATAGAAATATAGTGACTTTAGATGGGAGACTTTTAACATTAACTCTTTATGTATTTCTCACTAATTACCCCTACAACTTGGAACACACCCGGTATATTTTCGCGTCTATAAAATTTCTTATTCCTAAAGACAAATAGCAGATGAAAGTGTGAATGAGATGTTGCAACAGGGGGTAAATCCAGGCTAGTTGCTCCTCTTGGCACGCCCCACTTATCTTAGTACTAGAGAAGGATGGGACTTGGAGGCCTGTGATAGAGTATAGACAGTTAGATATGCTCACTATACCAGATAGATTTCCCTTACCTGTCTTAGGTGAACTTCATCAACCATTAAGGGATAATAAGGTATTTTTCACATCAGATTTGTCACCACTGGATGATGCCAGTAACCCAGTAACTGCTGCATTCAGCACCTCTACAGGTCACACTGGGAGTTTACAAGGATGCCTTTTGAACTAAGGTCATCGTTCATATCCTTTTCAGGGTTCATGACAATGGCTTTTTTTAGAAATTTAATACGACAGACGGACAGACCCTTGTGGTCTACCATGATGATATAAGACTGAGTAAGGATGCCCCTACCCATCTGAGAAAAATAAACCAGTCCTTGAAGACGATACAGTTGGTCAATTTAAAGACTAGATTGTCAAGATATATATCTTCAAGAACTAAGACAAAATATTTAGGGCATGTAGTGGATGACAGAGGAGTTTCCTCAGGTGATGAGAAGGTAAGAGCTGAAGCACAACTTTCCACACCCAGGGACGCAGATTTGTGGAGTTAGTTGGAATCTACAAGTGTTTTGGGGAGACTCATAACACCATGGCCTCACCTTTAACAGAATTACTCTCGAAGGATGTTTCTTTCCGTGGGCTTTGCACAGCAACAAGCCATGGACACATCACGCTCACTTCTGCACCTGTATTAGTATTTCCGGATTTTCAGCAACCATTCTTTTTAGCAACTGATGTTAGCTGGGGCAGAAAATACCGGGACGATGAAATCCCCCAGCTTACGGCAGCAGAACGCTGAACAAAGCGGAGAAAAGTTACATGGTTGTAGAACAAGAAGCATTGGCCATAGTTTGAACACAGAAGCATTCTAAGCATCTTATCTACAGTTACCCAGTTTTTATGTTTACGGATCACCAAACCCTGGTGGGGGTTATTCCTAAAGCGAAGACCACAGGAAGGTTTGCTCGATGGTCACTTAACTATACAGGATGTCAATGATAACATACATAGCTGGTAAACAGAACATTGCAACAGACTCTTTGTCGCAATATAGAGTCCTGATATTCGACTATTCTTCCCTCGGTATATATAAGCTATAAGAGGAGGAGCAACAGAATGACCCAGTCTGGCCACAGGTGATAAAGTACTTTCGTGAAGAAACTTCTGACCTGATATTAAAGCCTCTTGTTCCAGTTCGGGAATTTCTCTTACTGGATGAAATATTGTACAGGGAAGTGACACTAGGAACACCTGCTCGTACCGTTGTACAGTTCATTATACCAACTAGCTTAGTACCCGAGTTGGTAAGTCATGGTTCATGATATACTCATCTGGGTAAACATAGATCCATTAAGCAGATTCGGTTCATATAGTTTTGGCAAAGCGAATTCCGTAGTACGTAGACAAATGCAACCTGCATCAAGGTAACGTAATGGCGCCAAATCCAGTCATGATGTAACCCGCGGTCAAAGAACCATGAGAGGGAGTTTCCTTGGACGTGCTATCAAGATACGTCTCACACTTGTCCAGGAAACAGATACTTGCTTGTCATGATAGATGCATTTACTCGATATTGCGAACGAGTTCCACCCCCAGACAGAACTACTGAGACTATCATTAAGGCGTTTAAGGAAAGCCTCTAAGATCGTCAGAGTGTATCAAGAGTTCTAATTACAGATGATGGAGGAGAAGTTAACAATAACCACATGGAAGTATTACGAACGAAGACGAACATCGTCGTTCATCACCCAACGACGAATGGGTTAGCAGAGAGGTTGAATAGTAAGGTGTTAAGAGACGCTTTGAGTAATTACATCTCGTCCTGATACCACCTTTCCAATAAACTCAGACTTGGACAGGGTATCTCAGTGGAGTAAAGGAAATCTAGTTATGTTTTATTCCTCCACGACCCAGTTCCTACCCATCACACTATCGAAACTCCTCACGACACTCGTCCCTCTTTTGACAGTTCTGTGATTCCATCTCTTGACTCAATGAACATACTTCATGTTACTCTAACATTCAGTCTTTCTTGGACACCCCACATTACGGGAATAGCTATGGTTGGGTCTAAGAAACTGGCAGTCCTGTTTATATGTTGAAATTTCGTTTCTTCTAATCAGTTGCTCCGTTTATACAAAGCAATGATTCTACCTTGTATGGAGTGCTATTCTCCTAACTAGGGTGGTTCTAGCTCTGCATCCTTATTTGACAGAGTTGAGTCAAAAGCGGTCCGACTTATAAACTCTCCCAGGTTAATTTCCAAACTTGACCTACGCCGCAATGTTGGTTCACTTTTCCTCTTTTATAGGTATTACTCTGGCTGCTTGTGTGCCCTCACCACTGGCTAGACCGCAATACTTGGCAAACTGCTGCGTCACGTGATCACTGTGTGGCCTTTAGTAACTCGAGGGTGGGCCGTTTTGATAACTGTTTCTTTCCCTACACCTCGAAGCCTTGGAAATCTCTACCTTCTCATGTCTCTTCCAATAACTATGAACTGGCATATTTCAAAATACAGGTCTTTCAATCCTCAAAAAAACGTAAATCCTTTCCCTTGTCTCTACTTTTCACCTTTCATAAACCTTTCCATATTTTATTTATTAAAGTCCCGGCTTTGATGTGAACTTCTGTGTTTTGACTGGAGCCTCTAACGTAAGAAATAGAAAAAAGATATTGATTTTCAGAACTGGGATGAGTGAATTTATGAGATACAAAGTACTATGAATTCTTCGTATCATTCCACTGTAGGTGACACCTCATTTCATGCGTTGCACTAATATCGCAAGAGATATCTGTATGACCTTTTGATGTCTAAACCACAAACTGTATGATACTGATATATGGCATATAAATTCTCGTGTACCTAAAGTGCGCATCAATTAATTAGCAGAACAGAGGTGTAACGACACGACATTTCACACAAGTTAAGAACAGGTTAGCTAGATCGAGAGAAATTGACTAATGTTGAAGAACTTTAGTACCATTGGAGAGAACTATAACATAGTGCCTCAGTTCACAGGGCCATATAGGCTACTGCGACACATAAGAGGACATAAATATGAACTCAGACCCTTTAGAAACTCAAGACGGTCGAGAAAACCTCCGCCGAAAACCTTTATGATGAGGACAATGAGGACCTTAATCCTAGTACAGAGACCTCTGCCTCAGTAGTTACGTCAACACTGCACCTTGACATGATGACGTACTTAAAACATTTTCATGGTTTACATCTAGACCCATAGTCTTATTATGATAAACAGCTGCATCAACTCTACAAGATTCAACACGATTATAACGTATATCTTTCACTGCCCTTATAAACATCAGACAGACTTGGAACTTTGGTTGAACCCCATAATGATGTTAATTGATCGAGGATGCTGAAATGGATAGATTTCAGTGTGAAGGATTTGTCCAAGCACAGGAGACTGTAGGCAATCTCTCATCGCTAGAGAACCCAAAGCGATGCTGTAAACTTGATGTAACGGTCAGGGATTGAAAGAACAGAAACGGAAATGGGTTGTAGTTAGTTTACAACGGTCAGGGACTGAAAATATAGCAACGGAAATGGGTTGTAGTTAGTTTACCCTTAGCAAATCATGGCAATGTTATTTCTGTAATGTTCCCGCTACCAAAACTGGCTCACCTCATGCCTCTAACTCAATCGTGTTCACTCTCGGCTGATGCATTAGCGATGTATAAGGGAACTGCGAGAGTCAGCAGTTTTAAAACGATTTGTGTTACGCTCGTGGCAGGACGAAGCTTGACAGTAGAGTCCACCATGAACATTACACAACATTCTTCATGAAGGTTATACACTCTCTACATTATTATTAAACAACATTCTTCATGAAGGTTATACACTCTATACACTATTTACGAAGAGTTAAGAGCTTGAGACTACCACTGTTGTAGGGAGAGACATAGACTACCACTGTTGTAGGGAGCGACGAAGACTACCACTGTTGTAGGGAGAGATGCAGACTACCACTGTTGTAGGAAGAGACGCAGACTACCACTATTGTAGGGAGAGACACAGACTACCACTGACGTAGGGAGAGACACAGACTACCACTGTTGTAGGGAGAGACACAGACTACCACTGGCGTAGGGAGAGACACAGACTACCACTGTTGTAGGGAGAGACACAGACTACCACTGACGTAGGGAGAGACACAGACTACCACTGGCGTAGGGAGAGACACAGACTACCACTGTTGTAGTGAGGGACACACACATACACTAGGGGAGAATACCACTAGTGTAGGATATGACACACACACACACACACCAGGGGAGACTATCAATATCGGAAGGGGAGACACACTCATACATCAGCGGAAGCGAACGCAGCTGTGAGGAGAGAGAGAGACACACACACAAGCGCTGGTGGAGCCCAGCACTGTTGTTGGAAGAGACAAATGCATACACCAATGGAGATATCATCATTATAGGGAGAGACATACACATACACCACTGGAGAACTCCACTGTTGCAGGGATAGGAACACAAATATACTGGTGGGGACTAACGCTGTTGTAGGAAAAGACACACACATACACCAGTGGGGGCACCACCACTGTAAGGAAAGACACATATACACACCACTGGAGACCCCCTACTAGTGAAGGGAGAGCCTCACACATACACCACTTGAGACTACCACCACTGTAGCGAGAGACATACACACACACCACTGGAGATTACTAGTATTTTAGGGAGAATCACACACACACACACACACACACACACACACACACACGCACGCACACACCATTGGAGACTATATAGCTGTAAGGCGTGAGACACGTTCATACACTACTTACAGTTCATTGGTGCGTCCCCAAGGTTGAATATTGTGTTCATGTTTGTTCGTCTTGCTTGAAAATACACAGACAGAAGGAAGGAAGCACAGCCTTCACTGCCTCGATGGTTCCCAGACTGAGAAACAAATGCTATGAGATTTACCTTAGAAAAGAGAAGGTTAGCACAGGTAATTCAAAATATCAAAGTTTTCGATGCAATTGACATAACAAATGACTATCGACTGGATGAGTATGATTTCACTTGCAGTAATGGTTGCAAACTCTTGGACAAATGTTTTGCCTCGAATATGGTGAAGTAGCTTTTCTTCAACATGATCGTTCGCATGTCGAATGACCATAAAGTTAGAGTGGTTGGAAGATGTCCCGTTGATATTGTACGTTCAACAATAGGTTTGATCACTATTTCGCTCGTGGTCCATGACTGGCAGTGGAAGCCTCCTTAGTTACTCGAAAACTTTACATTATTTTACCTTAAGATATTTGCCTTTCTACTCTTACGACACTAATGTGTGAGATCCTGGCATCTTCCAGTACCACAGCTTCAATAGGACCCATTCTGTCGTTATTTGCATTCCTTGTCATTCCTTTGTATGAAATAAATATCATTAACAAACCTGACATAACCTAGACTAAAACAACCTAACCTAACCTAACCTAACCTGACCTAAACTTATCTAACCTACACCCAACCATATCCGACTTATATACTATATACTATATACTATATACTTGCTCCATAGTCATTCATTTAACATGTGAATTTGCTTGGATGTCATTTATTTCGCAGGTCAGAAATTTGGCGTGATACCGGGACACGTTGATTATAAAACAACTGCCACATTTCTGAAATATTCAGTCCAGCTAGAAGCCCTGTCCTCCGTTTGTCTCTCATTACAACTGAATCGTCATAAAGTAAGAAAAGTAATTAAGTACACAAAAGCAGGTCACAGCCGATGCTATCAGATCTCATACAACATCAACAAGATAAATATGCGAGACGAGATGCCCTTCATATTGACCAGCCTTAACATAATAAGCGAGAACAAATCGGTTAAAGCTTGCTCTAATCAAGCTTAGTCTCTGAGGAACGCTTCGGTTAGCAGACCTGGCTAAGTTTACTCTGTGAGACGAGGTCAGCTTAAACCTGACCCCATCGAACGAAATGTGAGAAGAGCTTAGCTTAATTCTAACCTGGCCGAGAGCCATTTATGTGACAAGAGATCAGCATTAGCTTGAACTGGCGATGTTCAGTGTATCAGGTGTGCTCCACCCTACTCTGTCCAGACCTTAACTGGTTAGATTTAGTGTATTAAGACGCCTTCCCAGAGCACACGACCCGTCCAGAACAAACATATGGGATGCGATCAGCTTTTTTGCCCCTGCCAGTCAAAGCTTAGTGTGCGATGAAAAGTTAGATGAAGCTTGAACTGACCAAGCTAAACACTTGAGCCAGAATCTGCTAATGTTTGAGTGTCCTTCCTTAGCAAGGTAGCAGTGAGGCAAGAGCTGCTAACCAGGGTATAATTATCAACGTTTCGACATTTGTCGGGATTTAGATCCTGATCAGTTGTTCGTGTGTTATTACTACCTTAACACATATCTGCTTAAGCTTGATCAGACCAAAGGAAGAACACAGCTTAAGCTTGACCTGGCTGAGAAATACATCAGAGAAATCAGCTTGAGCCTGTTGTAGTTAGCTTCAACCTGAACTGAAATATCTTTGAATATGTAACGTCTCAAGTTTACCTTGATTTTCCAAATCATAACAGTTTCCATATGATTAGCGAACACTGACCATATGATTAGCGAACCCTGACCATATAATTAGCGAACCCTGACCATATGATTAGCGAACCCTGACCATATGAGTAGCGAACTATGAACATATGATTAGCGAACCCTGACCATATGATTAGCGAACCCTGACCATATGATTAGGGAACCCTGACCATATGATTAGCGAACCCTGACCATATGAGTAGCAAACACTGACCATATAATTAGCGAACCTTGACCATATAAAACGAAACTAACGATATAATTCTCAGCTCCCCCTCCCCCCAAAAAAAATTATCGAATATCTAGTATGTCTTACGATGTAACGATCTAATCAAGCAGAATTACTGTCATTATCAACACAGCAAGTAATCAAAACGTAAACGTGTGTGAATTCCAATTAACCCCAGGTCACTGGTGCTGGCGCCTCAAAGGTCTTCTTGTACCCAAGACGCCATCATTCTACCCGACGATTACCCCCAACACCACAGAACAGGTTAAGTCTGTCCAATGTACTCCGTCCGTATGGCTGTTGCTCGGGAGAAAGGTTTTCTTTCACGAGAGAGGCACGAACTCCCCGTCGAGACGAGCATCAACATGCGGAATGGAATATAAAGAGAAACAGACCAGTGTGTCCTCTCGGGGCTGTCTGTGTTAGTGGAAGATATCAGGAACTCACAGACTAATGTGGTGAAACTGAGATGGCCTACAGGTGATTCAAAGATAAGGTGAAGCATGTACTGATGCTACCCTTGTTATAATGGGTTGGGATCACAGGTGACGTACTACAGGGCTCTGTCTTGGAACCATTGCGTCTTCTTGATCTTTTTTAAATGATATGGTTGTGGATGGATCAGCTTCCTCCCTTTTCTCCATCGACAGCGGTGTCCCTCCAGGTTCCATCCTGTCCCCTACACTTTCCCACCTTTTTTTTTTTTCAACGATTTCCTCTCCTTCACAGATAATACAATGCACTTATACGCTGATTCATCCACATCCTTCAGTTCTGCTCCCTCCTCTCTCACACGATTTGCATCTCGTCTTGACACACCTTCCTCAATAAACTCAGACTTGGACAGGATATCTCAGTGGAGTA
>JAUUDZ010016543.1:0-11410 GCA_032361705.1 Panulirus versicolor | reverse complement strand
TGATGTACAAATACCTGTGGGGCTATGATTAGTTCCTTTATTTTTTTCTCATACTTTTTTCTTTCCATCCAATATAATCAAAATTTCGATAAGTTTTGTCTGTGCCATGTCATTTACAGTAAAAAAGATACGTAAGGAAAGTGTGTATGGAAAAGATATTAGAAAGTATGTGTTTGCATTTTAATTCACATATTGAATAAGAGGGAGGTGAAAATTCATATAGTTTGGTTGAAGGTATGTTAAGAGGGAATGAAATTTTGAAGGCACCATACATGAGATGAAGATTGTGGGTGAGTGACAGTTTATCATGCAGAGTGGGTTAGTGTTTTGTGTTGACAGGAAAAGTTCTGACACCAATTCCTGCTGAGCAACCACAAAATGAGTACAAATATGATGGAGAAAAAAATTCTAAAGCACAATTTTTTTTTATTGTAAACTATGCTTAGCATCCATGTAGTTGATAGATAAAACTGCTTTTATTCCTGTTTTGTGATATGTAATATCAGTTCCCCAGAGTGTATGTTCTTCATTCTTTAGATTTTATAGATTAAACACACTATAGCACTGTTTCTTTTTCAGGTTTTGTTGTTAAAACTGATAAACTACCTGCATTTCTCTAAGTGGAGGTATGTATATAGTTAAAAATTTTCTGAAGTAATTAAAGTACAGTAGGTATGGAAAACTAATGTATTCTTCACTTCAGTATTAGGGAAAAGATTGGTGAGAATGTTGAAACTTTCTGGTGTAGTGACCACGAAAACCCTTATCTGCACCTGTATATTTTCGAAGGTGATATTACTCTTACATTATAGTACTTTGTCATCTCTCTTGTGGCTTTGATTACCATCTGCATATGTCTGCCCTGGAGTTGGCAAGGTTCCTGAAGTATTCTAGGTCCATGTTCAGGGTCCATAGGGTCTTGATCTCCTGAGTGAGGCGAGTCACTGATGGGATGTTTTAGGAAGTAAACATGACTTTCATTTGGTTTTAATAGTTCATGATTAGGTTAAGGTCTGGGGAAGTTCCCAGGTTATTCCAGCATTTGAACATATTTCTCTGATAACTAATTTATCGCCTTTTTTAACCTTATGGCAGGCGGCACTATCCTGCATAAAATGGTCACATCCATAAACCTCATTAAAAGGAAGCACCTTAATGTACGTTTTCCATTCTCTGCAGTGTTTTTAGGTAAGAAGTACAACCCTCCCCTACCCATTCCACTAATAAACCAGGCCCAGATCATCACACTAACAATGTTTCACTGACTTCATTATGAGAGTCATACCAGCTGGCACCCCCTGGCCTCCTGCGCACAATTGAATGAACTTCCATCAGAAAACATAACCTACTCCTTTGTTTCTTACTCCAGTTCTTGTATTTCTAGCAAATGGGAGTCATTTGAATTTCATTTCCTTTCAGGACAGAATGTGAAGATCTTTTTACAGACAGATGAATGGTTCTTTGAGAGACATTTATTAGAAGTTTTGGATGGCTTTTCCTAAGTTCAGTGGCTGAAATGTGGGGTTGCTTGAATACTTCTTGTCTTAGGAGGTTATCTGTAGATCTAGAAGTCTCCCTTGGGTGACTAGGGATAAGTTTAAGAAATGGGATGACATTGTCATGGAGGCCATGAGCATATGCTTGCCAACTTCAAGTTAGAGGATCACTGTTGTGGTTCATGAAAACTATTTTACCCAATACATTTTTTTGGTGGAGTAGTTCTTCTCCAACACTTCCTCTTTATTGGCATGCTGTTAAAGCCTAAGAGACAGACTGACCTTGGAGAGAAAGATGAATTTCAAAGAAGGAAAAATGTCCCTCAACAAGGCAGTTTTTTGCTAGCAGATTTTTTGGATTGCTCTCATGTACTCTTCCCTTGCTTAAACTTTTCTCTAAACCGATTGTCATCACCATCAGGATGTCATCTATGTTCTGAGAATAATTAAGTGATCAATATGTCTGTCAGTGATATGACACTGTCATTGAATAGGGGTTACTGATTGGCAGGAAGGCAGACCCAGACTAGGCTTTAAGCTGGAATCACTGAATTAGTGGTTAGCGAAAGCAAGAGATTGAAACTTCCTAACCCTTAGGGTTCTTAGGGATTCTCCGAAAGCTTGTGAGACACCAACCCAGAAAGTTCTTCATTCTTCAAAACTTGCCTTTCTAGATTTTTGTGTAGCATTTTTTTTCTCGTTTGAGAATATGCTAACAGGAAATGAGTTGAACGATTACATATCTTAGATGTTTATAGAATTCTTATTGCAGTATGTTTTCAGCATCTTTTGATTATGATGCTACAATATTGTATTCTAAGGTATTCTCTGTTTTCTGCCAGTCTTGCCACTAAAGAATGAATGAATGGGTGTAGGTCAGGGGGAGGCTCTTTTCATTTGTTAATTATCCTGTTTGCACTCCAAACAAAAGAGCTTGAGGGATTTTCATCAGTTATACATTGAAAGGGATTTGTTTTATGTGATAAAACTAACTTATCTCTTTGAAGCACATCCCATCAATTGAGATGCCCCCTGTGGGATGGTAATTTGCAGGTTGGTCTGCTGTCATATTTTCAGGTTCCAACTGTTAGCAGTACAGACACCTCTCAATTTACATGATAATTATGTTCTAGAAAATGGTAGGGTAAATCAGAAGTGTATAAATCGTACAATGCAGATAGTGGAGCATAGGGGGTTTCATTATTTATAAGACAGTACTGAATACTATACCAATGAAAAACCAAAGGGAAGAGGTGGGTAGGGGAGTTACTGGGGAAGTGGGTTATCTGGGTCAGATGATGTAGTTGAAGGTTTATGTGATGATCGAGTGGGTTCAGTTATTTTGTCGGTAGGTGTTGATGGCTGGTCCTTCTTATGAGTGTCCAGTTTGTTCGAAAAGGAATCTTGTGTCAGTTTTGCCTTCATAGTCTTGTGATAATGGATGTCTTTAAAGCACCTGACGTCAGCTAGGCCCTTTTGGACCACACTTGAACTGCATTCTGTGTCTGAGTCGTCTTTGTCAAATATAGTGAAGCAAGGTCAGTGTTTTAAAGTGCCTCAGTTAACTTTTTGCTAGTGAGAGAACATCCTTCTCAACCTCCCCTTCATTTACTACCACCTCCTCCTGTTGTTCCTTCTCCATCTGAAGTAGATTCTCATTTGAGAGTACTTTGCTATGTGATTCTAGCAACTCCTCCATGTTACCCTCCCCATCCTCATCAAAGCTGACTTTTTTCATCATTTCCACAATGTGTGTGTGCATTCTAGATATGTCAGTGTTGACATCAAAACCCCAGAATTCATGAACAAACCAAGGGCAAAGCTTCCACTGCACTCCATTTCTACAGACGCTGGTGATTTCCTTTTAGGCCTCACCAATGATCGTGATGGCATCCCTGATGGTGAAGGACTTCCAGAATCCTTCACAGTTACATGGTCATTTTCTGTAGCCCTCATAGCTTATCAAATGTTCTCCAGAAATAGTAGGTCTTGAAAGATTATATCACCTCTGGTCTGTTGGCTGGATTAGAGATGTTGTATTGGGCATTATCGATAAGGAGAATCTGGATACATACATTCTTGTTCACAGTACTCCTTCAACTCTTAATGGAGCTTTGTAACAAATTAATCACAGAGGTCTTTTATCCACTCCTTTAGATTAGAATGATTATAGGCAAAAATTGTTTCATGTATCCTTTAAGAGCCCTGGAATTTTCCAAACATTATACCAATAATGGTTTAAGCTTGCAATCACCTTCAGCGTTGCTTTCCATAAGCTGTATGAAGCGATTCTTTGCAGCTAAGAATTTTAATGCAGTCTTCCCTTCATAGGAAAAGTATGTTCTCGAAGGCATTCTGTTCAAAAATAATCTGGTCTTATATGTGTTAAAATCTGTTTTGGAGACAAACTGCCTTCCTTGACGATAATCTTGATGGTTCCTAGGAAATTTTTGGCAGCAACCACACCAGCAGATGTAGCCTTACCAGTCATCTTGATGTTGTGGTAATTATAGTGTTTCCTAAGGTTTTTGTACCCATGAGAGCTTGCTTGAAATATCTTTGTTGCTTCTTTTTCCACTTCAAAGTCATCATATATAATCTGGGCCTTTGCTTGTATCAGAAGCATGGTGACATGAACATATTCATGAGGTTGGTGTTCGATCTATGTGTTCAACGTTCATTTCGTTCTCTCCATAATTGAACTTCAGGAATATAAGGTCTTAGGTGCACTGTTTAATGCATAACTCTTGGCACTCTGCTTGATCTTCTCTGCTGTATCATGACTAGTCCATAAAGTCTAGGAGGGTGCTTAGTATCAGCTGTTTGTTCACCTCTCTCATAACATGAGCACATCCATCTCATCCTCATTGGTGATGGCCTTATGCTTCCTGGCACCACTGATACTAGGAGAACTTAAAAGATGCTTTGGTGGCATGATGCAAGGAGCTAAACTTGTGTAATATATTGTTGAAGAAGCACAAAATGCTGTAGCATTCTATGATAACAGACTGTATCCTTGCACTAAGTACTGTAAGCACTGCAAAGCTGGAAGCTGCACACCTTCGCCATACATACATGTGCTTCTTTTACAGCACTGGCAATGCCACACCACCATGCTGCCAGGCCAGTGATGATTGTGTTATTCTAGAAATGGTGTAAAGCAAACAAGTGTAAATCAAGAGGTCCGTGTATATGTTTGTACCATTGTAGAGTAGGGGTATTAGTATTTTTGGTTAGTTTATAAGTAGAGTGAGACTCAGTCTAATTGAAGGATATGTGTGCTACACTAAGCATTAGGCCTGTCAGTTTTAGAAGGTATTTGCCCACTTAACCAGGCTAAACAAGAGATATGAGTGAGTGTGCAGCATCCTGCACAACTGGGATCTCTTAACTGTCATATTCTGGATGACTTGGTTTATGTCATCAGCTAGTACATCAGTTCAGATTTCTGTGTTTCATATTTAACCAGTTTTATTATTGCTCTTATAATTTATGTTATATAAATCAGTGGTAAGTCATGTTTTAAGCATGGCAGTCCCAAGTGGTGTCAAATGAAATGGTTACTGTTTATTTCATGTCATACTTTTTTAATGCATGAGCAGATTTAAAAGAATTTTATTACACAGAACTTTTCAAGTAGCTGATTGTAGAGAATTTTTAGTCCTTTTGAGAAATATGTATGATGCATTTATAATTGATAATGTATAACTTCTTCAGACACAATGGGTGAGGCGGGTGTGGCTCCGCCCCCTGCTATCGTAAAGGAAGGGTGGCTTAATAAGCGTGGAGAGCATATCAAGAACTGGAGGCAGCGTTATTTCTTCCTCCTTGAAGATGGCACTCTTCTTGGCTTCAAAACCAAACCTGAGCATGGTCTTGATGATCCACTAAACAACTTTACTGTAAAGGTAAGATTCATACTTTCCAAAGTTATGACCCAGAAACATGATGACAGAAGCCCAAGTATGTTAACTTTGCACTTTAATTTTTAGGATTAAATGTCCTGCTGTTGCATATAGTACATGTGTGTCATGTCATCACTCATGTGGGTTTTTCTGCATTTGGACATATTCTTCTTAGCACTATAAATCAATAATAATTGATGATAGAAACTCAAAGCTGCACCATAGGTACCACCTTTAGAGGAGAAGAACTTATTAAATTCTGGGCCATAGAGGTACAAAATTATGAAAATTAATTAGGAAAACTGGTTTTTGTTGCTGTTAGCAGTGCTGAATGATGGGAATTCAGTTATTGACATGTATTAAGTAAAGACAGATATTATGGGAAACAGATATTTGCAAATTTGTGAGCTTGTTAATGGTAGAAAAGTAATAAAAAGCAGAAAATAGTTGATAATTAGCATGATAGGAAGGAGGAGAGGGAACAAATTGTTATACTGGAAGAACAGTTAAAGTAAAGAATAAAGTAAGAAAATGTGAAATAGATATGAGAAAGATGAAAAACTTGTTTAGAAAGTATACATTTCAAGCCAAAGTTTTTGATTAATTTATACACAACACTTTGTAGTGAATGTAGACTAAATGTTCGGTAATAGTTTATGAAATACAGAAATCATAGACTCTTTATTGCCAGAGGGCCAGAAGTCTGCCCCCATCAGCGCATCCAGTAGTCTTTCATTTGTATTTCAGCAGACAAACAGTCAAAATGAATTTAGAATAGATGAGATGAAATCTTATATCATTGGTGAACTGTAGTTGGAGAAGAAATAGTTTTCACAGAATTGCCAGAGAGCAGAAAAGGGTTTGTTGAAATGGTTTGGACATATGAAGAGAATGAGTGAGGAAAGATTGACAAAGGGGCCCCAATCGCTCAAAATCTTTTTCACTCCATCCTTTCACCTCCAATTTGGTCTCCCACTAAGTACAAAGTACTAATCTGATATAAATGCCAATCATTTTCGGTTATTCAAGATCTAATGAAAATTTATACGCAGGCTTCAGTCATAAAATGTTGTTTCAAGTGAAATTTAAATTCAACCAGTTCATTAAACATGACCTCTTTTCCCAAATCTGTGTTGTTTCCCTTTTGTAATTTTTCCTTTGCAAGCAGTCATCGATTTGCTATCTGATTACCTTTTCCAGTGTTTTACAGACAACACTCAACAGAGAAACTGGCCAGTTTAAGTCAGAGCAGCTTCTTGATCACCTTTCTCAAAGATATGTATGATAGTTGCCCAAGAGATCAGGAGAGAAATTAGACAAATGGTGTTCAACAGACGTTAGGCTGGATCAGATATTGTGAAAACTGCAGAATAGAAATTGCTGGGTCTAGAAGCAGTGTTATTATTGGTGGGATGAGTTCTGGTGATTTAATAACGTTTAATTGGGATCCTGTGAACTATTCAGCCCACTTCAACTAATGGAACCATTCCAAATCAATGCTACAGTAAAATTATTTCCAGGAGCCTCTGTATGTTCAACAGAATATGTAAAACTAAAAATTTTGGATAAAGAAGTAAATCGGTTCCACGTTGTCATGTATATAAAAGATGAAAAGAATGTATATAACTTTGGACTGAATATTAGCAATCCAAGTGTGAGGCAAAAAGAAAAGACAGCAACCTGAGCCAGGAAGGGCAATGTGACAGCTACTGTAGAGCACAAATTATAGCTTCATTGTTATGCATCCCTCAAATGTCAAGATGTGATAAAAATAAACTCAAATCTAGGCCATGTATTGTACTGGGAGATCAGAGATCATCTCGCCTGGAAGATACCTGTATTGAAACAACAAAGAATTCATCATAATTTAATTAGTGACTTTACCAAGGGCAAATTTAGCAGTTTTGTTCAAGCCAGCATAGATATGACATGTCATCTCTTGCTATGACAGCTCTTTATTTTACCAGTATCACTTTCAGTAAAGTATTAGCTAAAGCTGCAAAGCATGAATGGGTTTTCTACCCAAAAAATACTTCCTTCAGAGAAGCTGAAAAATATGTAGAGCCTTTCTGCCTCCTATGTTACTATACCCATGGGCAGTGGATTACCGAAGACGGGAGTGTTATCAACATTTGCAGTAGTCTACCTGAAGCAAGTTGGGACATACTTGTAGTATAGTCTTAACTTTTCAGGTCAGTGTCATAGCAAGGGGTAGAAACTAAGAGGAATGGTGAATCCAAGAAAGAGTTGGAAGGATGGACTGAAGGAGGCTTTGGGATACTGAGACTTGAACATTCTGGAGGGTAAGAGGTGTGCGGAGGAGGGGATGTACTGTCAGTGTGCTGAATCATGGCATGTAAAGCAGTTAACGTAAATCATGGAATAGGCTGCTGGGTTTGGCTGTGATGGCAGGCAGAGATGTACAAATGAGACCATTGTTTGTTTGTTCCAGATACCACACCACCAAGGCAGCAGACTCAAATAGGTATATATATATATGTGTATAAAAAAATCATTCAGCATCTAGCTTCTCCTCCAACTGACATGGAAAAGCAAGTCTTGGCTACCAAAAAAGGGGCACAAAAATCACTCATTACAGAATATATTCTTACCCCTCAACAAAAGCATATCCTGTTATTAGGTTAATTCCATATAGCTCCTTAAATTCTCGAAATCTTCCACCATCCACAATCCTCCCAATCACCGCATAAAGTTTGCTTCGGTCTATGGATGGTATCCCACTCAGAGCTGAAAATCGATAAAATGAATTCAGAGTAACTAAATCTTTAAAATGATACTAAAAAGAAAAAAAAAGAAATCTAACGAGTCTAAAAAATTAACAAAATAATGTAAACCTTGAAAACCAAAGAAAAAGGAGGACTATCAATATTTGAGCCATAAAATGATGCAACATTTTGATAAACTGCTGAGATAAGCTAATAACTTACACTGCTGAGATAAGCTTATAACTCTACAGCTAATTTCCACTATGCTGCAATGCCATTTTCAGTAATATAAAATGACAAACATTTATCTATGCAATGGTAAAACATCCAAAAATAAAAGAAATACAAACATTACCATCTAATACATCAGCCTTCATGGGCAGCTCTTCAGAGTCTAATGGTGCAGGAGAGACTTGGTTAACATTAAGTGTGGCAACAATATCCCGCACAACTTCAAAACCCTCTTCTTCTGTACCAGCAAAGTAATCTGTGACGCCACTGATGCTAGAGATGATTAAAAAATATCACATTTAATCAAGCAAAATAGTTTCATATATGTCAATCAACAATGATAAATATACAACATAACTTTTAGCAAATAGTGGAATAGCTCATGCAAACTTTCCTCTTCATATCACAAATTACACCCAGTCATACACATACTCTGTCATTCTTTCTCATTAAAGAATGTAGGTTTTGAAAACTGATAACCATTCAGCAGCAGCTTTCTCATTTTGGGCCTCCCCTTGGCCAATTAAAGACCACCAGAAAGTAATCTTTTTGGTCTGCAGCCTCACTGTATCATTGCTCTTGGGGAGACACATAGTGCTTGTCTGAGCTTTCCAATGTAATCCTAGCCATATAAACTGGCTAGAAATAAGCAGGATTTGTCTAGGTTTAAGACAAAATCCACATTTGCCCCAATTTTTTTTTTTCCGAAGCATCTTTTACTTCCTCCTTCCATCTCCTTTTTCCTTTTTCTTGTTCTCTCCACTTCTGACATGTATACCCTCTAAGTCATCCTTTCCTCACTCAATCCTCTCCATATGTCCAACCCATCTCGGCACACCCTCATCTGCAGGCAGCAACTGACTCGCTTACAAGGTCCTTCCATACATACTGTAGACCCATCCCTTGCTTCAAGATCCTTGCTTTTACCTCCCTCTGGTGTTCATGACAAAAGGGTACTATCCTACTAATCTTTATCTAATTTTCTTAATATGTCCTACTAATCTTTATCTAATTTTCTTAATAGGACGATGGTCTCAGTTGCAAAATGCTAAGGGCTTTCTGTATAAAAAGGTGATTAACATTACAACACGAGAAAAGGATGAGTCTTTAAAATTAATTTCTTTTAGATGTTTCATATTATATATTTTGTATATTATATACCCACTGGGAATAGATAGAAGGAGAGAATTGGTGGAAGAATGCATGGAATAGTGAATGCAAGGGAAGCATGTAAGGACATGTGGAGAGACTTTTGCCGTGGCCACCCCCTTGATGGAAGTGCCTGAAGGGAATAGTTATCAAAGATATAGATAGATAGGTAGATACCAACAGATAATAAAACATGTTACTGATGTTATGACTAGAGGTACGTTTCCCATAAAATATGCAAAAACTTTGTTTTATTATGTCAGCTTACCTATTATAGTATGGAATTCACAATTAAGTACAGAAGATACTTTGTAGTTTCATTGGTATGTACTGATACTCTTAAAATATCTTATAATACATAGTATATCAGGGGCCCACCAACTTCTCTTCTGTTTTATGGAAAATCTCATTTTACAGTAATGCAGAGAGTCCATATTTTCCAGTCTTAAATTAGTCCCATCCAATTCATCATTACAGCAACATGGCTTAATTCCCATAAGTTGATCCAAGTTGTATGATTATTTCCGAGACAAAACAGCACGTGATAAAGACCAATCGTGTGACCAAACAGCCCTCATTTGTGATTTATATATTTGTCTTGTTGAGATATGTCTGGAATTCCACTTGGATAGATCTATGAGTCTGAAACCAAAGGGATAGTACTGCACAATTCTGTATTGGCATATACCCCATACCCGAATAGACCATTTTAAACTACACCTTAATAGTACTGTACTTCTCTCAATACCTGCAATGTAATGTGGCTCCACCCAGGTCTTCTGCAGATATGTTCTCACCCGTGGCTGCCTTCACGAGAGGTGGGCCACCCAGAAAGATGGTGCCAATGCGTGTTACAATTGCAGCATCTTCACACATGGACGGTTGATATGCTCCTGCAGTTTGCAAATCAGGGAACTGATATAACTCTTCTTATAGTATACTGCTAGATAAATTATCACATTCATTTCTTTGATAATTGGTACTTTTTTCAACTCCATATTAGATATTCAAGCAAATTCATTTTACAATTTGCAATGCAACTTTCAAAAGTATGGCAGTCCATATTTCACTTTAACATACTAGGTATGGATTGAGGATGTGCTAGTGATGTTGCAGAGACTGAGTATGATTCAACCCATTACATGGAAATGGAAGAATAATAATAAATAGACAGGGGTCAGTTTATTTCTCCACTGTATGTCTTACATATTACATATTTTGTAACAGTCTTACTGCAATGAAAATGCCACCTGTATATATATGTGTCCCATGGGAAGATGTTACCGGACTCCACCTGCTCGAGGTTAAACTATAGGTGAAAAGTTACCTTTGGCGAGACCATATCATTGGGAGTCCAGTCTCGTTAGAGAACTTCTCTCCAAAGGGGTTTCCATTTCCCTGCTACTGCAAGTCACACAGCTTTGGGAAGTAATAGCCTTTAGAAAGGTCCTAGGTACCACTGGCATTCTTATATGGAAATTGATCTTGGGGTAGTTAAAAATAAAATAAATACCTTAGAAAATTCCCCTCCACCAGTATATGTATATGGAGTGAGATTTCTCCTTCACAGTTTCAAGGCTTTGTTCTGGAGGTAAGAATATGGGTGCTGAATATCAGCACAAGGCAAATCTGATTTGTGTTGATGTTGCTGCATTGCTACAGATTTCCTTATTTTTCTGTTATATAAAGTATTTTATTTATTTTATTTATTATACTTTGTTGCTGTCTTCCGCATTAGCGAGGTAGCACAAGAAAACAGATGAAAGAATGGCCCAACCCACCAACATACACATGTATATACATACACATCCACACATGCACATATACATAACTATACATTTCAACATATACATATATATATATATACATACACAGACATATACATATATACACTTGTACATAA
>JAUUDZ010016532.1:0-11410 GCA_032361705.1 Panulirus versicolor | reverse complement strand
GCCTCTCTGTCAACCCTATCATATGCCTTCTCCAGATCCATAAATGCTACATACAAATCTCTCTGTTTATCCAAGTATTTCTCACATACATTCTTCAAAGCAAACACTTGATCCACACATCCTCTACCACTTCTAAAACCACACTGCTCCTCCCCAATCTGATGTTCTGTACATGCCTTCACTCTCTCAATCAACACCCTCCCATACAATTTTCCAGGAATACTCAACAAACTTATACCTCTATAGTTCGAACACTCACCCTTATCCCCTTTGCCTTTGTACAATGGCACTATACATGCATTCCGCCAATCCTCAGGCACTTCACCACGACCCATACATACAATGAATATTCTTACCAACCAATCAACAACACAGTCACCCCCTTTCTTAATAAATTCAACTGCAATACCATCCACTCCCACCATCTTTCCAGATTTCGCCTTCCACAAGGCTTTTAACACCTCTTCTCTCTTCACCAAAACACTCTCCCTAACTCTCACTATGCACACCACCCAAACCAAAACACCCTAAATCTCCTACTCTATCATCAAACACATTCAAAATACTCATCCCATTTCCTCCTCACTCCATCACTACCTGTTATCACTTCCCTTCTTGCCCCCTTCAGGAACGTTTCCATTTGTTCTCTTGTCTTTTGCACATTATTTACCTCCTTCCAAAACGTCTGTTCATTCTCCCTAAAGTTTAATGTTGGGGTTGGCGTGAGGACAAGAGCTAGGTAAGGAGTAGCACTACCCATGAAGCAGTTGTGGGAGTGTAATAGAAAGTAAGCAAGTAAATTCTAGATTGATTTGGGTAAAACTCAAATTGGATGGTGAGAGATGGGTGATCATTGGATCTTATGCACCTGGTCGTGAGAAGTAAGATCATGAGAGGCAAGTGTAATGGGAGCAGCTGAGTGTGCAAGCAGGTTTGGTGCATGAGACTGGTATTAGTGATGGGTGATTTGAATGCAAAAGTGAGTAATGATGCAGTTGAGGGTATAATTGGTGCACATGGGGTTGGTATTCAATGCTGAGAATGGAAATGGTGAGGAGCTTGTGGAGTTGTGGGCTGAAAAAAGACTTGTGATTAGGAATACCTGATTTAAAAAGAGAGATATACACAAGTATATGTATGTTAGTAGGAGATATGGCATTAATTGATTAATTGAGATAATGTGTGTGAGTTGGAGATATGGCATTAATTAAGTGATAGTTTCTTCTATCAGAAATTGACAAACAAGAGTGGAAATGTTCCAGCCCCCGCTCCCACCCCTTTAGTTGCTTCTACAACACACAGGGAATATGTGGAAATTATTAGCAGCAAATGGAACCATGGAAGTGGAAGTCATAGGGTGGGGGAGGGGGCGAAGGGTCTGGAAGCAATGAAGAATGTATGGAAAGAGAAAACATTACCTCGGAAAGCAAAAACGAGTATGTTTGAGGGAATAGTTGTTCCAACAAAATTATATGGTTGCAAGGCATGGGCTACAGATTGGGTTGTATGGAGGAAGGTGAATGTATTGCAAATGAAACTGTTGCAAAAAAATTATATGGTTGCAAGGCATGGGCTACAGATTGGGTTGTATGGAGGATGGTGGATGTGTTGCAAATGAAATGTTTTAGGACAATATGTGGTGTGAGCGGTTTCATCGAGTAAGTAATGAAAGGCTAAGAGAGATGTGTGGAAATAAAATGCGTAGTTGAGGGAACAGAAGAGGGTGTGTTGAAATGGTTTGGATGCATGGAAAGAATGAGAGAAGAAAGGTTGACAAGAAAGGATATATGTGTCAGAGATGGAGGGAACAATGAGAAGCAGGAGACCATACTGGAGGTGGAAGGATGGAGTGAAAAAGATTTTGAGCCATCGGTTCCTGAAAATGCAGGAGGATGAGAGGCATGCAACGAATAGAGTGAATTGGAATGATGTGGTATACCAGGGTCGACGAGCTATCAATGGACTGAACCAGGGCATGTGAAATGTTTGAGGTAAACCATGGAAAGGTCTGTGGGGCCTGAACAAGGATAGGGAACTGTGGTTTCATGAAACATGATAAGTTCCCAATTGCACTTTAATATAATGATCACATCATCATTGGGAGGTAAAAGAAAGAAATATAACAGTTACTTGATAAACAATGAAGAGACATAGCAAGGACACAGCAAGGACACCATCTGGTAAACATGTGATAATCTGAATGGAGGGTGGGTGTGTTCAATCTGGCAACATGCGTATCATAAAATCTATCAAGCAGATAAATAAGGAAACTGTTTACAAATTTTATCAACAATAAAGCTATCCAATATTAATATTAATGTTAAAATTTTTTGTGTATTTATTAAGAGAAGATTCAATGATATTTCTCATGGTAAAGGAGTTGGAGTTAATAACTGAGATGGCATTACTCCAGTCAACACAATGATCATAATTCTTAACATGATTAAACAAGGCATTTGATTCTTGTCCTGTTCTTATACTAAGTTTATCAGAGAGATCCTTAGCAGTCTGCCCAACGTAAAACTTATCACAATTATTATATGGTACTCCAAGGAACAGGTACATATGCTGAACAATGATGAAACAATAAGGGTGACGAAGGAAGTGGCAAGACACTCCTTCCTCAGAGACAGTAAAGTATGAATGATGGAGGATTTCAATTACAGGTAAACAGAATGGGAAACTAAAGTCCTCAGAAGTATCAAGAGCATATGAAAACTAGAGGGAATGGATATCCCATCTCTACTTGACCTTGTCTTTACACAAAATAGCATGTAACTGAATGTAAGATGTGATGTTCCTATGGTAAATAGTGATCATGAAGAGTTGTGTTTGTTTTTGAACATGCAAAGGATGCATGGAAAGTATCAGTGGGGTCATAGGACCCAAAGCACAAAATCAAGGAAAGTACATGGGAAAAGGTCAAGTTCTCTGAGAGTAATGACAGGTATAGAGAGTTCTATAACACAAGTTTACACCAGTCCTACAGAATATTCTGTGAAATGGAGTGAAAATGAAAAATTCAAGTTGTGGGAAGGCATGGAAGGAGTATATGGACAGGAATGAATGAAAATTATCAGGGAAGAAGGAAGGAAGGATGTGCAACTGTGCTTTCACTGAGAGTATGGGAGGGTGTTAAAGAGATGGATGGAATGGATCAAGAACAGTGTATATACGCCCAATAATATTAAGACTATGCGAGGCAAGGATAGAGTGAAGTATTTCTGGAAAAATTTGAATGACTATATAAATGGGATTGAGGAGAGAAAGGTGGTGATAAAGGGTGATATGAATGGGAAGGTGGGTTGTGATGAAATTGGTAAGATGGTAAATAAGGAGTGCCTACAGTTACTGAGAAAGGAAGTTATCTTGTGGAAGTCTGTGCTGAGAGGGGTTTATTCATTGAAAACACCTTTATTTCTGAGCAAGATGATCCACAGACATATGTGAATGAAAAATGGTGGAAGTGAAAAACAAAAGGATTTGACTGATTGTGTGGGAGTGGATGAAAGGTTGAGAAAAGCTGTGCTGGATGCTAGCATTTTGAGGATTCTTTGGAGATTCGAATAATTTTGCAGTTCTTATGGAAGTGAGGATCATGGGGAAGTGGAGGTATGATGTAAGGAAGAATGGAGAGGTAAAAGTGTTGGCAAGTGAGAAGACTAATCAGGAAGAATGCAAGAGGGAGTATGAAAGAAGGGTGACAGAAATTTTAGATGAAAGTGCAGTAAATGTACAGATGCAGTCACATGTGAATGAAGTGTTTAAAATGTTGAGAGAAAGGCTTTTAAAGATTTTAGAATTAGTAGCTGGATATAAGAATAAAACGGAGAATACATGGTGGACAGATAAGATTAGAAATACTGTGGGAAAGACGAAAAAGGCATATGGTAGATTACTCAAAAGGAATGTACCAGTGGAAGTTCAGCAAAGGAGGGGGGAAGAATATAAGATGTGTAAAAAGAGTGTTAAGAAGCAGATGGAAGAAAGCCCTGCCTTTTTGTGAAAAGGATGTTGCAAAAGATTAAAAACAGTAGGTAAGAACATAAAGTAGGAGCATTAGGTAGAAGCATATGGTAGAAACATTTGAGGAGGAGCATTAAGTAAGAGCAGTAAGCCACAGCATTAGGCAGGAATATTAAGTTGAAACATTGGGTAGAAGAAGTTGATAGGAACATTAGATTAGGGCCCTCAGAAACAATGCGCTGGAGCTGACCTGTACCACTGGCCTGTTCGGGTGAGGCAATTAAGGCATAGCAGCAGCATTAGAGTTCACCAGTTATAGAGAATTTTGCCATGGCCACCTCCTTGAGGGAGCTCACAGAGGGAATGGGCATCAGAGGTACAGACAGATAAGATAGATACTAACATTCAAAACGAAGGGGTGGAAGTATGAGTGCTCCTGGTGGCCAAAAGAGGAGATGTTTCAAAATGGAGAGAGCTATAGCTTAACAAGAAATGTCATAAAGTAAAAGAGCTCAGGGATGATGTACCATGGAAGAGATATCATAGATAATGCAGCCAGCCAGCACACAAATGATAAAGGAGAGCAGAGAATGAGTACTAAAAGGAGAGTTGGGAGAAGCATAGAAATTTTGAAAAATGCAATGTGGGCAAAGCAAAAGAAAACCCAAAACTTTCCCAAAGTTTAACAGGAACAAACGGTCAACTGAAGTGCAGCTAATCAGGCTAAGAAAACTCAAAAGGGAAGAACTCAAAGAATGATCAGGAAATATGTCAGGAGCTGAAAGATGAATTCAAAAGCGTTTTCACAGAAGAGGACAATAATGCACCACCATCACCAAGGCGGATAAAGTCTTTGAAGGTACAATATGGTAAATAATGGAAATAACATAATCAGGCTACTTAATAACTTGACCCTATTAAACCCACAGTCCCAGTGAAGTCTTCCCATATGTTCTAAAAGAATGTGTAGTAGAACTTGCTAAGTTACACAAAATACTGTTCAATTAGTCTCTTTGGGGTGAGATAGTTCCAAAGGTGAAGAGGGCGAATGCTGAACTTTTGAAAGGTAATCTTGAAATTTTTGTGATCTAAAGGTAGCTTCATCAATAAATGTGATATGTAAAACACAGGAAAAGAATATACCAGCTTGACTCACACAACTCATTCTTCGTAACTCTAAATTTTTCCTGTGGTGTGCTAGCTTTGCCTTTTGGCAGAATGTGAGAAAGAACAGATACAAGTAGTAGGCAGGAACATTAGACAGGAGCATTTGGTAGAAGCAGTAGGTAGGAATATTATGTGGGAACATTAGGTAAAAGTAATAAGTTGGAATATTAGGAGGACATTTTGTTAGTAGTAGTCAGTAGCAACATTGGGTAGGAACCTCTGAAAACACTGTGCTAGAGTTGCCCTCTGCCAGTGGCCTGTTAAGGGTGAGGCACTAAAGGCTAAAAAGCAGCACTGTAGTTCACTAGTCATGGAGAATTTTGCCATGGCCACCCCCTTGAGACATTTCCTGAATCAAACAAGCATCAGAGATATAAAAATGTAGATTGACTACATGTGGAAAAGAAGATCAAAATGCAAATATAGGACTACTTGTAAAGGAGATGCTTTCTTACAGGGAGCCAGCATAGTTTCAGGTGAAGTAGGTCATATATATCCAATCCTTTAAACATCTATGATTAAGGAAGCTCCATCTTGAATAAAACAAAGGGATGGGTTGACTGTGTTTCAGGACTGGCAGAAAGCCTTTTACACAATACTCCATCAAATGTTGATAAAGAAGATAGAACTAAAGGCAAGAATATAGGGTGGGCTCCTCCACCAGCTATTTCATTTCAAATGGAAGGGAGCAAAGAACACAAGAGATGAATCCACAAAGTGGGCTGAGTTATAAGTGGTGAGCTGCAGGGCTCAGTCTTGGGCCCCTTGTTATTCTTGGTGTAGGTAAATAACTTACCTGATGGACTAGAATCATATCTAAACATGCTTGAAGATGATGCTAAGGTCATGCAAGAAATACAGAATGATGATGATTCCATCAGCCTTCAGAAAGACCTAGGCAAACTCCAAAGTTAGATAAATAAATGGATGATGGGATTCAATCAAATTAAGTAAACAGTGATGTGGATGGGACAAACTAAGAAAAGGCCTCAGTGAAATTATTACCAATTAGGAAATAGATTACACTAATGTGTGTGTGAAAGAAACTTTGGAGATGACAATGTGCCCAATCTCTTGTCAGAACTCCATATCATAACTATGAGAGACAAACTTTTTCCTGACAAGTATAAGAATCATATTCAAGCACCTGGTTAAGGACATGCTGGGTAAATCATTCACGACATACTTCACACCAAAACTGGATTATACCTTGAAAATCTGGTTGTTGTGCGTAATGCAGCACAAAGATCTGACTGAGATGGTACAAAGAAAAACAATTAAGAAGGCACCTGATTTATGAACACTGAGCAAAAATAAGAGGCTGAGGGCTAAAAAGCTGTCCTCTATGGAAGATAGTTGAGAAAGTGAGGAACAAATAATAGCCCTTAAGCTTCTAAAGCAGTTAGGTAATACTGACAGTAAACAGTTTTTCAAGAGGTGCAGCATCAAAGTAATCAAGACACCATAAGAGGAAGTTGGGCAAAAAGTTATAAAGGATGTTAAGATATACTGGTTAAGTGTTTAGGTGATGAAGGGTTGGAATACACTAACCTACAAGACAGTGATAGCTAGCAGGTTACAAAAGTATAAAAGGCTACTTCAGGGCTGAAAAAGTACTGGATATGGGGCCCATGAGTGAAGAGCTCTCTCCCTCTACTGAAAAAATAGGTAATTATAAATAGGTAAAAATAACAGCTGACTCTTCCAAAAAGATTATAGGATGATGTTGCTGATCTTCAACAAGAGGGGGAGAAACCAAAGACAATGTTTTTCAAACAGAACAATGATGTATAAGATTGTGATCTTACAATGGAGACAAAACCAGAAAGTTGGAAAGTGTTCAAAGTTCTACAATGACCATATTTATGTAGAAAAGGAAAAGAACTACTGAAAATGACTAAATAAAGAAGGCTGTAATCTCTGAAGTGTAAATTGGAGAGGTATATCATTATTTACATTTGAAAAATCTTGGAAGGTAGAGCCCTGAATCTACAACCGAAAATAACTCTGCTGACACAAGACTATAATATTCTGAAATCAAAATAAAAAGATGCCTTACGTATAAAGAGAGGAAATACCATACCTTGGACATCCAGGGCCCAAGGACTGTTCAACACATTGCTTGCAGCCATCAGTGCACAGTGGAGTAATTTAAGAATGCCCTAGATAAATTTTACAAAGGGCACTAGATCAACACAGGATACAGTGGTTATGTGGGCCTGAGGGCTGCAGCTCCCACCAGCTTGGTTGACTAATGACTCATCTCTGCAGCAGCTTGGACTCAGTCAGTCCAAGCCATGTTAATACAAAACCTCCACAGACTTCTATCGGTACACCCAATGGAGGCAGAAATACTGTATACACAGTAGGGAGGTTCGTCAGTAAAGAAGAGGTCAAATGTATAGGAAAAGTGGTTGTAATGGTCAGGAAGTCATGCTGAGTGTTTAATCACTAGTTCCATTACATTATGGGTAGAGCTCAATCAATCTCTCTGGTGCAAAATGAAATCCCTTGCATAGAGGATTTCACTGTAAAGAAGTAAAGAAAACAATGGTTCATGGCAGCATGTCAAAGATATGGAGATTTATACATAAATGGAAGAGGGCAATATATAAGAAATAAAGAAACAAAATCAAGGAGGGCAGGGAAAATTTCGAGTCAGATGGCTTCAAAAGTTAAGCAATTACGGGGGGCAGGAGTGGAAAGTCCAAAACCCCCTCTTGTGTTCAATTTCTAAAAGTTGGAAAGGAGCCAAGTGAGGAGTACTCAAGACAGGCAGTCTGAATCTGTGCAGATGAACCCAAGAAGAGAAGAAAGGAAAGATAGGTAGTATGTTTGGGAATGTCTTAGGAGTAAAGTCATGGGTTGATGTGAGGGCAAGTACTAAGGAAGAGGTTCCACTTCTGCTGAAGCAAAAGTTGTGGGAGTGTTGAGAAGAGGGTAAGGAAGTGAGCTCTAGAATGATGTGGGGAAAAATGAAAACTGATTACAAGAAATGAGTAGATTATTAGTGCTTATGCACCTGTTCATGAGAAGGATGATGAAGAGAGGTAAGTTAATGGTAGCAACTGGGCAAGAGTATCAGCAGTTTTGATGTTAAAATCGGGTATTATTCATGGGGTGATGTGTATGGAAGAATGGCAGTTGAGGGTATAAATAGGGGTATGAGGTATTCAATAAGGTGACAAGATA
Source organism: Panulirus versicolor (assembly GCA_032361705.1). Classification (NCBI taxonomy): domain Eukaryota; kingdom Metazoa; phylum Arthropoda; class Malacostraca; order Decapoda; family Palinuridae; genus Panulirus; species Panulirus versicolor. Next base: position 3,085 of record JAUUDZ010016532.1, on the reverse strand, counting down.
TAGCAAATGGTTTGAAGAGTTGTGTGCTGAAAAATGACTGATGACTGAGAATACCTGGTTTAAAAAAAGGGACATACATAAGTATATGTGGGAGAGTAATTAAGATGACATGAGGGCATTACTGGATTACATACTAATTGATAGGCATGCAAAAGAGACTCTTAGATGGGAATATGCTGAAAGAGGCAGTGGGTGGGATGCCTGATCAGTACTTCAAAGAGGCAAGAGAGAAGATTTGTAAAGGTTTTCAGAAAAAGTGAAATGATGGGGTTAAGAAGGTGGTTGGTGAAAGTGATGAGCTTGGTAGAGATACTTGTGTGAAGAAATACCAGAAGAGATTTGAGTGAAAAATGGCAAAGGGTGAGGGTAAACAATGTTAGGGGAGTGGGTGAGGAATAGAGGGTATTTAGGGAAGCAGTGCTGGTATGTGAGAGAGAAGTGTGTGGCATGCAGAAGACGAGAGGTGAACTGATGAAAAATAGTAGAGTAATGTGATGAAGAAATAAAGTCGCTAGTGAAAGAGTAAGGAAAGTTGTATGGGCACTATTTAATGAGAAGGAGCATAAGTGATGGGGAGGGGTACAAGAGAAAGCAGCAGGAGGCCAAGAGGGAGGTGCAGGAGCTGAAAAAGAAGGCAAATGAGAGTTGGAGTGAGCAAATATTACCAAACCACAGAGAATTAGGAAATGTTTTGGGAGAAAGGTAAACTGTGTGAAAAGACAAGAGAATAGACAGGAATGTCAGTCAAGGGCAAATGAAGAAGTGGTAACTGGCAGTGATAAGCAGAAGAGATGGAGAGAATACTCTGAAGGACTTTTGAATGTATGTGATGACTGTAAGTCAGATGTAGGATATTTGGGTCAAGAAGGTATGCAGAGGAAGAGAGTCATGGCAAGTACTTAAGTGAAAAGAGAAGAGGTGGTAAAAGCATCATCTAAGTTAAAGTGTCATAAGACAGTTGAATATATCTCACCTTAGAGGGGAGGTATGAAATTCCTTTGCATACCAGACCCTTGCGTTCACCAACCTGATTCCCCCATCCATAAACAAACTAAAGAGCCATGGTGACATCAGACACCCAACTTCACTCTCCTCTCTTCCATCTTATACACATACCTTACACACTTTCTAAAAGCATCTCATCAATTCTAGTGGTATTCGTTCTGCACCAAATATTTTTAAGACCCTCCACAAGGTATCTCCATCTACTCTATCATATGTTTTCTCCAGATCTATAAATGCCACATACAAATCCATCTGTTTCCCTAAGTATTCCTTTCACAGTCTTAAAGCACACATCAAATCCAAAATACTCTATCACTCCTGAAACCACATTATTCCTCCCTAATCTAAAGCACTGAACATACCTTCATCCTCTGAATCACCACTCTCCCACACAACTTAACAGCTATTCTCAACAAACTTACACTCTGTAGTCTGAATACTCACTTTCATCCCCCTTGCCTTTATATAGTGGCACTAAGTATGCATTCTGCCAATCTCAGACACCTTACCATGAACCTTACATACACTAAAAATCCTAACTCACCAATCAACAACAAAGTCACCCACTATCTTAATTAAATTCAAATGTGATACTATCAACTCCAGCCACCTTGCCACATTCCATCCTGTGAAAGGCTTTAACCAATTCTCTCTTCACAAAACCACTTGCACTGACTCTTTTAATTCAAATACCACCTTAAACCAAACTCCTTACATCTCATCTCAAACACATTCAACAGTCCTTCAAATTACTCATTCCAACATCTCCTCACTTCATCACTAACTGCTACCACTTCCCCATTTGACCTCTTCGCTGATGTTCACATTTATTCTGTTGCTTTCCATACACTATTAAATTCTCAAAAATCCCCCTATTCTTCCTGAAGTTTACTGTTACTTGCTTACTCCAACTCTCATTTACCCTTTTTTTTTCAAAACCATCTTCTCCTTTACCTCATACTGTCTTCTCTCACACACCTCCCAATCATTTGTACTCCTTCCCTAAAAGCACCACTACTCATCATCATCATCATCATCATCATGAGCATGTGTGACTCTGCTGCCAGCAAGCGGAAGGGCAAAGGTAGAAGAGTAATGGCCCCTCCCACGACCCCAGCAAATTTATGGTATATTCATTTGACTACACTGTCTTGTGTGACAGTGCTACCAGTGACAAGAAGGGCTCAATTGGTAGTGTATTGGTCTCTCTCAATACCCCAGCTAACTCAAGGAATATTCTATTCCCTACCCCTAGAGCAATCTATTAGGTAGTAGGCTTTTGATAGCAGTCACCCAGGGTGGTACTACCTGCGGCAAGGGTGTGTTATGTCCCCATGGTTGTTTAATTTGTTTATGGATGGGGTGGTTAGGGAGGTAAATGCAAGAGTTTTGGAGAAAGGGGCAAGTATGCAGTCTGTTGGGGATGATAGGGCCTGGGAAGTGAGTCAGTTGTTCACTGAAGATACAGCTCTAGTGGCTGATTCAAGTGAGAAACTGCAGAAGTTAGTGACTATTTTTGGAAAAGTGTGTGAAAAGAGAAGGTTGAGAGTAAATGTGAATAAGAGTAAGGTCATTAGGTTCAGTAGGATTGAAGGACAAGTTAATTGGGATATAAGTTTGAATGGAGAAAAATTGGAGGTAGTGAAGTGTTTTAGATATCTGGGAGTGGATTTAGCAACAGATGGAACCATGGAAGCAGAAGTGAGTCACAGGGTAGGGGAGGTGAAGGTTCTGGAAGGTTCTTAGAGAGCAAAAATGGGTATGTTTGCAGGAATAGTAGTTCCAGCAATGATGAACGGTTGTGAGGCATGGGCTATAGATAGGGTTGTACAGAGAAGGGTGAATGTGTTGGAAATGAAATGTTTAAGGACAATATGTGGTGTGTGGTGGTTTGATTGAGTAAGTAATGAAAGAGTAAGATAGATATGTGGAAATAAAAAGTGTGGTTGAGAGAGCAGAAGAGGGTGTACTGAAATGGTCTAGACACATGGAGAGAATGAGTGAGGAAATATTAACAAAGAGAATATATGTGTCTGAGGTGGAGGGAACAAAGAGAAGCGGGAGACCAAACTGGAGGTGA
>JAUUDZ010016531.1:0-22307 GCA_032361705.1 Panulirus versicolor | reverse complement strand
GGCTCCTTGCTCCTTACGCCAGGAGATAGATAGACTTGGGGCATAGATGTAGAGATGGGAAGATTGTACCTGGTGAAGAAGGAGATGGAGGCTATACCTAAAGGGGTTAGGGAAGAGGAAATGGGTGTTGGTAAGGGAAAAGGGAAGTGAGACAGGGAATAGGATGGTCGTATAGAGTATAGTGGAACAAGAGTAAACAAAGGGGTAGAAGAGGGAGAAGATATGGAGAACAAAGGGGAGAAGGTATGTAGTAAGGGAGTTGGTCGATGAGAAGAGAGATAATGGAAAAGTGGGATAGTACAGACAGGTGTAGACAACAGAGTGCAGGCAAGGTGGGCGGAGGGAATGAGGGTGTAGACAAGAGTAAAGTGATGTAGACAAGAAGGGTGTAGACTACAGGGGAGAGGGCGTTGACCCGCAGGAGTAAGGGGACTTAAGACCATAAGGGAAAGTAGCAAATGAGAGAGATTATGTTGTGTAAAGCCATACAGGAGAAGGAGAGAAAAGTGGTAATTGAGGTAAAGAGGTAGTGAGGGTAAGAAGATACAAGGCAGTTGGAATAATAGAGAAGGAAGGGAAGGCAAACATGTAGAAGGTGAACACGAAGAGGAAAACGGACAGTGAAGAAAACGAAAAAGTAAAGGAGAAAACAATTCGACCACATTCCTTCTTTCCTAATTCCCTTAATGTTCTTTCTGAATGCTTTCTTGTTTCCATTTCCATTTAATACCTCCACCAAGGCATTTGATTCTAAACTCTTTTGCTTTCCCAAGGTATATTTGCTTGCTAAATTACCCCCTGAGCGTGTGTCTGCGGTGTTAGTTCTGTTTTCTCTGTTGTCTTACACTTCTCTATTTTGGATGTTACCCATTATGTTTCTAAGGGTGATAAGAACTGCTAAGACAGAGAATATATATATGATATATATATATATATATATATATATATATATATATATATATATAGATGCGTAACTGTGTATGAATTCTGTTTTATGTATATTATCGTTGGTGAATATGTCTGCCAGTGTATGAGCCTAACACGGGTGGTATAGATTGGTCTTGGCTGCTGAGGGAACCCACGAAAGGAACTGTCGAAGGAACGAAGATGAAGTGATGGAAGTGGAGAACATGGGAACCAGGAAGACCACAGACATTATTATCAGTACTCGGTCTGTACTGGCTGGAGTACTGCTGCCCTCCCGCCTTTTCCTTGTACGCGAACGAATCCGGAGGTATTTTACTCTGGCCATTTAATCAGTAAAGTATACGTTGCAGTCGAGGCAGCAAGAGCGCGCATGCGTCACCCATTTGTTCATGTGATACTGGATGTAATGTTTGAAAATTCTGGAAGATCTAGTCTACAAGTGAATATGAAAATACAAGTGAATATGCCAATGTTGGACGATCTAGTCCTCAAGTGAATATGAAAATAACCCCCTCCCTTGATAGACATGTTCTCGAGTTATGTGTCATTACATCCTTGGGAAAGTCTTGGTGATGTAGGCAGCATGACAGAGTATAATGCTGACATTTCCCCGCCCTCGAGTTTCCAACATCAGATAATAGAAACAGACTTATTCATGAGTGGGCTAAGATCCTCCTCTTGAGTGCACGTGGGCAAGCCACCTGCATATGTGATGCAGGAGTCCACGGCGTCCACAAGCCTGGTGCACCTGGTGGTTTCTGTGGCGACTTGGCCACAGAGCAGCATCAGCTGGTGAGAACAGCGTCGCAGAGCCGCGAAAGCACGCGACGTTAAGAGTGGCTCGTGTGGATGTTATGGTGAGGTAGGCTACGGATTGGCGTGATTTGTCACCACCGGACCTGAATTCGTCTGATGCGGCAGGAGGAGGGGGAGGGTTCGACTTGCGCCTCGTTTACCGGAGGTTAGGGGTAAACAATTTGTCCCCAGCTTTTACTTGGTCGAGTCCGGTATACAGGCGGCTGTGCGGGCCTCATATGTGCGTTTGTGTGTATAATTCACGCTATAAAATCCGATTTACCTAAGGCATAGTTATAAATCAGGACACTTCAGTTTGTGTATGAAAACGTTACGCAAAAATTCCCGAGGTAATACACCGAGCGCATGTCCCTCGCCATCCGTGCATGGCCGGCGCCTGAGGAAGACCCTGATGGTGTGAAATGCCAACAGCATCTTAAAACACGCTGCCCCGTAAATTATCTCTCGCACCTACAGGCACGACGAGTGTGTAGTTATGCACCGCCGAACAGCTCTTGTGTTAGTGGAGGTGTCGTTTTTCCGTGCAGCGTTCACCCGCTGCTTGATGGTAGTGGTAGTTTGATGGTAGTGGTAATTTGATGAACAGCAGTGTCGCGATGCAGGTGGTGATTGGAGGTACGGTACTCAGGTAGCTTGGTAAGTTTGCGTGTAAAGCTGTGAACAGCCGTGAGTTGATGGTGAGAATATGATTGTAGGACTGGACATGGGTGTGGCGAGTGTGTGATGGTGTCAGAGTGAGATGGGTGTGAAGTGGTGGTATCTGCTTGTGCTGGACAGCTCTTACCATGTGGGAGTGTGGTGTTAACCGCTGGAACGCGCCGTCATACCTGTGTGTATGGTGGCGTGACCTTTAACCTAATGTGTAATGGTCGTGTTAGAGGTCACACTATTATACCCAGTGGTCCGGCTGTTGTGCTTGTTAGTCGTATTGTCGTTGTTAAGGGGTTAATCAGTCGTGGGACGTAGGGGGGTATCGCTGAGCAGTGTTGTCGTGTCTGTAGTCCGGCTTTGGAGCTGTGACTAGTAGTATGGTGGTGATGGTAGGTAAGCACCGAGCAATGTTGTGGGTGCGGCAGTGTGGCCGTGCTACGTGGAACAGGTATGTGGTGGTGTTGGTCCTTCCGTGCAACATGGAATAGGTTGATGGTGGTGTTTGTGGTGGTGTGGTCATGCTTCACGGAAAAAGTTTATGGTGATGGTATTATTGCCTTGCAACATGGAACACTTTTATGGTGGGGGTTACGTATCTCTACAACGTTGAACGCGTGGGTTGTTGTGGTGGTGTTGGTTGAGCACTGAGTTGTGGTAGGACGTTAGGGGCGGCGGTGTTGGCAATGATGATGGTAATGATGATGATGGTGCCTGAGTTCATTGATGTGCCGAGCCACCACCGGCGGCCTGGCGTGTCCAGCATTCCTGCAACATGTGCAGCAGCCACTGGGCCTGCGACAGGTGGGTAGTTGGCCCACCTGTTGCCACCAGGCCCAAGGGGCCGGCAGGAGGTACGCCTCTGACTCATCAAGACCCATTGTGTGGAGGAGAGGGACAGGAGGAGTGTGTGTGTCAGTGGCTCAGACAGGAAATATAGGGAGTAGATGTTGCCACAGTGTGTGTGTGTGTGTGTGTGTGTGTGTGGATGATTCACGGGGAATGTAACCCACAGCTCGCCACGATGTCCGGGGCTGGTGTAGTTGTGGAGACCCGCTCCCTGTCGGCCCTCCGTCAGCCGTGGCTGTTACATTTCGTAAAGTCCTTGTCGCAGTTCTTTCCAACGCGGTACGAAGGAACTTTCCTGGCTCTTCCTTTGGCCCGACAGCGTTAGGGAAGGTGGATTAAATTTTCGTGGAGGCGGTGGTGGTGTTAGGCAGTTGGCATCTTACGTTAGGGTTGCCGGATACCAGCGGCGTGGGGGTCTGGAAACGCCCGCGGAGCCGCATGGAATCCAGCACCACGGGTGTATTATTCTAGCCGCCTTTTAATGCATGCCTTTGGTTGCTCAGGGCATACTGGGCAGGAGGTGTCATGTGATAGCTCGGTGGGTGGAGGAAGAGAGGAGGAGGGCCGCGGGTGGTCAAGGTAAGATGAGGACAAGACCAACAGTGCCGTCCGGATCCGGTCTCCTCGATATTGTCGGTAGCGGCGACTCGGACGGGCTCAGTCTCTTACGTTACCTGGTTAGCGACGGTCGCTTACCTCTCTACGTCCTGGCATCTCCTCTCCGGTGGGGATATATTGTGTGTGTGAGGGTCCGTGTATGTAGCACAGGAACTAGTTACTTATGTCGGGGGTGCGGACGTTGGGCGCGGCCCACGACTCCCTCAGGATGGTTTGTGCTGACGCTTAGGCTCTGGTGGCACCTGGCTAATACCGTGTGCTGAACAGTGTTATCGGTGTGGCAGACTAACATATTGTGCATTTTTTCCCAGAACATTCACATGTTCCACACGAACCGTCACGTCCATCTTGGTGGGGACATTCACGTGTGTCGTGTTGGACGGTACCTCTTGGTGTTACGCTTCGTGAAGACCTACATATCCCGCAAGGCTTTCTTTCAGAAATCTCGTTTTGTCTTTAAGTTTCTGAAGTGTTGGATTGTGCAGGCTTACATAGTGCGTGCGTGTGATGAACGTCGATAGATCTGGCTTGTGCGGCCACTGGTGACCCTGGAAGGTTCATGACACGGGCGTAGTTACCAAATTGATAAACATTTGCTGTCATAGGTGACGAGTGCCGAGTGGTGAATTTGTGTGAAGTCGTGATTCTCGTGGTGGTGGTGGTGGTGGTGGTTGTTGTTGAGGTGGACACCATAAAGATGGAGAGCTTGGGCAAGAGGACTCGGCTTCCGTCGTCGTCGTCTCAACGTATTTCTTATTCTTAAGATTTTGGTACCTGGATGTTTGGGAAAGTTTTAAGATCATATCCAATTGCCAGATGCTTTGGTTATCGCTGAATATGTTTTGATTTAACCCAGATCTCTACCAGTTGAGGATATTTTGTATATATCCGATTTTATAGGTATGTCATGCACCTCACAAGGACGAGGGTCATCGATGTTGTAGATGTATTAGGAGGAAGGAAATAGTTAGTGAGTGAGGATATTGATGTTGATTAGTGAGTGAGGATGTTAATGTTGGTTAGTGAGTGAGGATGTTAGTGTTTTTATGGACAGTCACTTGCTGGTATAATGGTTTATGTGGAGAGGTGTGAGGCAGTAATGAACACGACATTGGGGTATTACATAAGAGAGTAAGCGCGTGTTGCTGGTGTTGTGACCTGTACACCATGAAGAAAGAGGCGGCTGCACGTGGTGAAGGGCACGTGCTGTGGGTGACTGCTGAGGGTTTACTGTGGGAGGCGTGTTACACCACCACCCAGCACGATTATCATCCAGTCCCCAGTGGCTGGCCTCCACCGTGACCACAGTTCTGGCAATCCTGTCTCAATCTGGCCATTGTTAAAGGAAGACTTACATTCCCTTTCGTGAATCACAACTTTGGATTATTTTTGGTCCTTGGTTGTACGTGGGCGTGTGGCGAGAAGACTCTTGCCACAGGGATGCGAGGCTAGGAAACGTACTTCACATCTCTCTTTCCATATACTGATGTTCCTCCTTGTTGTATCTGTGCCTTCCGCAAGTTACCTCACCCTCCAAGCTCCTCTTCCTCATCCTTTACCTCAGCTCCCCATCACCCAACCCTCCAGTAATGATGTCACAGTCTGTCCCTCAGACTGGCCCTCATAACACCCTCTTCTAAGTCTCATAACGCGTGCCTCCCGCTCCCCCCGTCCTCACAAAATCCTCTTACATATTTCCATAGAAACTCATATTTCACTGCTCTCATTAGTATCTCTGCCTCCCTCTTCCACCCACAACCTTTACACGTCTTCCTCAACCGTCGACTCATTTCCCTTGATAACCCTCCAGAATCCCTCCTTGATTATCCCTCGCTTCGTTCACCGTCCCTCCTGTATTTTCTCTTATTATCTGTCTTCATCGTCCGTACATTTCGTCCGTCGAGATCCAGGGATAGGAGGCCTTGAGAAAAGTTTAGGTTGTTACGCTCCGATTTAAACTCGTTTCAGATGGGTCTTCAAGAGAACCGGTAGTTGGAGATACAGACTGAGTACAAAACCTGTGTGGCACGAGGCAGTGATGATATTTCGTGTGTGTTTGACGCCTGCTCGTATATCTTGGTGGTTGAATGGGTTTGGTATTTAAACGCTGAGTTTGGTGGCCATGACACTAGTATACCGGTCGTAACGTTGATGTTATTGATGTGAGTGTCGTCATCTCTGGACTGTTATGTTTGGGGCGCCTCAACCCCTGGGGATTCCAGGAAACATACGTACGATGCATGAAGTACCTTAAAAAGATATAGCCGCCACGCCAGTACCTGGAACTCCTTCGGTTCTTGGTGTTGGACGAGCTGGTGGTCGGTCCTCAGGAGGGAGGATGTGTGTTGTGTAATATCCGGTCCTCTCAGGCCGCCGCTGGTGTCGTGGAGCGTAGGGGGACTGAGACATTGTCGTGCTGGGGGGCTGCTGCAACGACACTTTAAGAGATTGAGTGTTTGTGTGGCGCGGGCAGGGTCACGACACTGGCACGTCTCCCAGACATTTACTAGGTTATTACACCTCTGGTAATTACCCTTTCTGGTAGAATGATAACGATTAGGTATATTGTTGCTGGGTTGTGTGGTGAGGACGAGTTAGGGATGACTCTGCTGGTTTTGTGAGGGTGTGTGTGTGTGTGTGACTTCTGCCGGATGGTTGGTGTGGGCCCCCGTCGCACGTCGTTACCCCGGTAAGGGGGAGTTCGAGGTGTTGTTGACAGTGGGTATTGCAGGCGTACGGGTGAGGTAGTAGAGGGAGCGGGGCGTTGACTGAGGCTCTGTCTCTTGAATGTGAGCAGGAGGAGCCGGGACTGGTGCAGATAAGAGAGCCCACGGTTGAGAGGATGGAATGAGATAGTCAGTGCATGGGAGAAGCGAGAGCGGCAGCGCCTCTCAGAAAGCAGAGTGGTAGAGGGTGATGATGGGCAATGCTTTTCCCGTGTCTTGTAACACTGTACCCACATAAACTGGATCTGAGTCTACGGGAACTTGTGTTCACTTGCAAAATTCGGCAAATTAAACTTTTGTTGAGGGGAGTGTTTCACAGCTGGGTCAATGTGTATGAATCCGTTGGATGATGACATACCTGACAAAGTGGTAATGGTTTTCGCGCAGACTGTCGACAAAGTGGACCATAATTTTGTTAAATACTTACCCCAGCTCAAGCGAAAAGACTGTCCCCCCCCACCCCTTCCTCCTTTCTCTTTTTTTTGGAATATTTAAAGACGAGAATTTTGAAGCGTCTTGGAGTTGGTTTGGGCAAAGTTCCTGTGACATCCTGTAACATGCCAGAATACTTTTGTATGAACATTTCTGTGGAGTATTTATGTAATTACTTATGTATGATGTCTCGGGAGGGAGTCTTACACTCGCTTGGCCCCATTTCTTGCACCTCCTCTCCTGTCTTACAGGTTTTGAAACTTCTGTAATGTTATTTCCTCTGGTTGTTGTATCCTTACATCAACTGAAGAACTTTCACTGTCTGCGTCATGAGTCTAATTCATAACCTTGTAGGTTGTGATCAGGTCACCCCTCACTCTTCTCTCTTTCAACATGGGCAAATTTAAGGTCTCAGGTGTTTCCCAGCTTAATAGCCTTCCTCTTAAGTTCCTCGTGCTTCTTCAAGTGCTTGAGAAGCATATGATAGCGTTGGTTTTATGTTGCATGTGAACAGCTTGGTGAATGTTTCCTTGTCCTCAAAACCAGAATAAAGTGCTAATACTTGCCAAGAGACAGTTGGCCTTCTGAACTGATCTTCTAAGGTGGAGACTTTTGACAACAGGCTGGGATCGATGTCGACTCCATAGACCTACCTTCTCGCACACGAATTTTCGAAGCTTATTTTCCAGCCATATGATGTTCATGTTGAGGTCTTCGTACAGTGTGTCCCAGCCTCAGTTCCGTGCATTTACTCGGGATGAATTTCATGAACCAACTTTGGAGTTTGTATAGGTCCCCCTGTGAGTTGATCCATGCTTTACACACACACACACACACACACACACACACGCACGCATGCACATGAGGTATGGGAAATTAGCGACGCACGCGCGCGGACGCAGGAAGGTAGTAATGGGGTAAGGTTTGGGCAGGTGATGGTTATGGTCAAGGTCGGTGAAACAGGTGAGGTTGGGGTTGTTACCTGTCGTGTGCCGCTGCCGCCGCCGCCGCCTGCGGCACCCAGTAGCGGGGCCTTAACGGGACCCCAGCTTCCACCACGCCCACCCCCACGTTAATTGCTGGCCCACCACCGCCATCATCAACCCACGCGCCGCCCTCCCACTGTGCCCACCATCACGACCAGTGTGGTCACCCACTTAGAGAGAGAGAGAGAGAGAGAGAGAGTGAGAGAGAGAGAGAGGGAGAGAGAGAGAGAGAGAGAGAGGCGATGTTTTTGTTCTCACACATCACTTCCAATAGTCAGCAAGGCTTGTCATTATGTTAGACCAGAGCCATGCAAAATGTGCGTGGCTTGTTGTTATCATTGATATATTTATGATGCGAGGGAAGGAGCTTCGAGTTAAAAAGGCACCTCGCCCACTCATCACCTTGAAGTGAAGATGAAAAGAAAACGTTCTTTACACCAATGGCGTCCAGCCCACAAGAACCAGAATGCAGATTGTTCACTGTTCAGCAAAGAACCTCCTCTGGTCCACCAATGGGGCTCGAAGTGGGCTATTTCTGGGAGAGAGTAACACAGGAGAAGCCTTACGTGTTGATATACAGTAGACTTATGAGGGGACACAAGGACGACCAAGAGAAGGCGGAAGTGGAGACATGTAGTCAAGATGAACCGCTTTCTTGGAGACGATAGACGGGATTAGAGGGGTTTACCCATGACCAACTGTTGGTGACATGACAGAGCCACATTCCCTCTCCTTACCCTTGATGTGTTTACATCTGGTGGATGGGAGGTATGTATACTATGTATACATATGCCATGGGAGAGAACAGAGCAAGCAAACAGGGGTCTATGTATCATACTAAGATTTAGAAAACATCAGAGATTTCACTAGGGTTTCTACACACGCCCCTCGGTGGCAGAAGCGTAACATACAAATCACCTTCTGCTTTACAGTGTTCGAGTAACTGAAATGAATGTTTGGCGCCAGTGGCGGGTATATTAGAGTTTCTTCTGTCCAATGATTTCACAAGAGAAGCGACACACAATACGTGCGTCTGGGAGGAGAGAGAGAGAGAGAGAGCGAGAGTGTGTGTGTGTGTTGATAACATAAAAAAATAAATCAGAAACTCAAAGATTAGTGTTGCAAGAGTCGAGCAAAACTAATGATTTAACGTAAATTACTTACACACTTAAGATGTAAGTCAGAAGGTCCATTAATTGCTTCTCACATACCAAATCAATGTTATACTTAGCCTCTTAAGAAACCTCAAAACATAACTCACAATGGATGAGTAACCTTGGAGAATTTCCTCTGACAGGGTCACTGGTCATCAAGGCCAAGTTATGACCACCAGTACAATATTCTTGAACACTCGCTTCATGTGTTTAAGATATCTCTAAGACCATAGTTCACCCTCACTGTTCAAGATAACTCTAGCACCATTGTTCACCCTCACTGTTTAGGATAACGACCATTTACACAACACCCTCACCTCATCTGTGGCGTTTGTGGTGCTTCGGTCCGTCGTTTAATTGGTTGTTTGGGCTCTAGGCCCTTCAACTACCAGGGGTCATTTAGGTCATCATCGTCAAACTACGGCCACCAACCGAACAATCGTTAACACCTTCAGGTGTTCAAGTGTTCAAGGGTAGTTCTGAGACCACATATACTCTACTGTGAATATATTTATGTGGTATCCCTGACATGTCTTCTATGATCTCACCATGTATGATAGGGCCTTCATGTGTGTATCAAAGACCAGGGGAGGACGACCATGAACATTATACCCAGTTCTTACATAGTGGTGAGGGAAATCCACTTTTGCGCCACCTCCCGCCCTCTTCAGAGCCCTTACCTAGGTCATGTCAAAAGTGAAATATATACTTATCGCCTGGACGTTGGCATTGTGTATCATAAAGTTCCTGCCAACGATTTTTCTGATGTAATTTTCTTTATCAAAGAGACGTGAAGTACAGCGAGCCTCACTCTTTAATTAAATGGAAATTTATCTCTTACTTTATAGCCTGGACCTACTCAAGTTAGAAGGTTATAATCTAACTCAATTTACTTTACTTTATAATTATCTTGTATTTACATTTGCGCTGGGACAGACGAAGAAAGAAATGATTTCATCACATCTTTTTCGCAACTACAGTAATTTCGTGATTTCTTCAGTATATTCCTTTCGTTATAAGAGACGTAGAAGTGCATACACACACACACACACACACACACACACACACACACACACACCACACACACACACACACAATACATCAATACAACCACACACTCAGTCATTTCTATATCACAAACAAGCTCAAACAACTGATCAACACCTAAACAAACCCCACAGTTGGTCATATACATGTTTCATGAAATTCAGGCCGAGTAAATATAAAGAACTGAAGCTGGGATAGACTGTAAGAACGTTTTAATACTTATAAAGCGGTATATAAAGTGCAGGAATGTGTGTGTGTGTGTGTGTGTTTGGGAGGAACTTGAGAATTGATATTGTACTTAACCCGTAACCCGCCAAAGTTGTTTGCATGGCTACATAATGGCAGAACCAAGGTAAGTTTCTCATGGTTGGTCAACACAATTGCAGAAATACAGAGAACTAATGGAGAAGGTCCAGAGGAAGGCAACAAACATGATATCAGAATTTAGTGAACAGAGTTACAGGAAAAGGTTGGAGTCCTTAGATTTGTCCACTTTGAAAAAGAGCGGTGTACAGAGTGTGTGTGTGTGTGTGTGTGTGTGTGTGTGTGTGTGTGTGTGTGTGCAGGGCCGGCCCTTTCTGTACGCTCTATACGCACAGAGCGTAAGGCCCTGACATCTAATGGAGCCCGTAGTCCTGACCACTATATGGCAGCCTTCAGAAAGTAGGAAACGTTGTCCTACATGACCGAAATCTTCAATTTTTCTCCCAAGGTATGTTCCCAGGCCCTCTCAGAGCTCGTGATTAGGGGAGGGGGTCTAAGGGTGTAAGGGAGTTCAAAAGAGGGTCATCTTAGGTCCCTAGAAAGGCTATGGCTGGCCCCTATTTTGTGGGTACGGGCAACTGAGCAGTTCATGTTCAGTGCCTTGACAGTGGTCTGTGTATCGTGAGCATGAAGGATCCTGGGATATGTTGAATCAGTGTTTGTTCACCTGTTAATCTACATATGTGACCTCTGGTCCCTTCTCATGGTATATTTAGGTCTTCCTGCACTGCTATCACAACATCTTCCTCCAATCTGCTTAATCCGTACAGTTTCAGTAACGTCTGGAAACATGATAATGTTAAGACGTATCTCACAATCTATGTGGAGCAGTTGCTGTTTGCTGATGACGCGGGTCTGGTGGCAAACTCGACCGAAAAACTAGAGAAGCTGATGTCTGAGTTTGGGGGAGTGTGTGAGAGAACATGGAGGAAGTGGAGCCTTTTAGATACCAAGGAGTGGACGTGATAGTAGGTGGAACCATTCGGTGTTGAAGAAAGCCATAGGGTGGATGAGGGGGCGAAGGCCCAGTATACACTGAGGGATGTGTGGAAAGAGATGTAAAGGTGGATATATTTGGTACAGTAGTTCTGACGGTGTTCTATGGATGCAGGGTGTTGGTCTTAGATCAAAAATTACGGGAGGGAGAATGTAGGAGAACTGAAATGCTTGAGGACAAACATGGTATAAGGAGGCTGATGGAGTAAGAAATGATAGGATAATGAGGATGTGTTATACGAAGGTGACAGTTGAGAAAGGTGAAAAGATTGTGCTGAAATGGTTTGGACGTATGGAGAAGATGAGGAAAGGGAGACTGATTAAGATGATATACATGTCAGGAGAGGAGGTAGAAAGTGAAGGGGGAGTTAAAGAACTTGACAGAAAATGGAGTAAAGAAGGCTTTGGGTATTAGGGAAAATTGAGTGAAGGAGGCTTTGGGATACTGGGGACAGAACATTCAGGTAGATGAGAGGTATGAATAAGATAAAATGAATTTTATTGGTATGCTGTGCTGTCATGGGCTGAATTAAGACATACGAAGCAGTCAAGGTAAAGCATGGAGTAGTGTGTGGGGTTGGTTGTGGTTGGCTGGCTGTGGTTTTATTAGATTATACATGACAGCTAGAGAATAAATGTGTGTAAGGCTATTGTTACATTGTCCCTGGCACTAGCTTGCTAGGGTGGGAGAAGTATTTCTGTAGGAAAAATAAGATTAGAATTTAGTTCAGTGTTATGAAAAATATGAATTTCATATTCATGAAACTCTCTTCTTGTATATCTGTTTTCAACTTCCATATTACTATTTTTGTAAAATTTTTGAATTGATGTGATCATGGACATGCCTTACACTCAAAGAAGTTTATTTTGCTGTATAAAAAGAAATAAAGAGTTTTTTAATATAAATCATTGAAATGGAAAATTTGATGTGAATAGTAAAGTATCTTTAATGACATGATTAATGATTCAGAATAGACTGATATGTGCCATTCTTAAAGTTATGTAGATCAGTGCAGGGGAAATGTAAAGAATTACCAGGTTTCTGATGTATTCTCTGATATGAGTCTCATTTTGTAGATATCAGCAATGTTGATATAGGGTGAAAAGATTCTCGATGTAAAGAAATACGCAAATTGAAATAATCACGGGAAAGTAAGACTAATTTTTTTTTTTGGAAGTTGTCAGTTGGGATGGGTAGTGATAATGGGACTTGTATTATGACTGCCAAAATATCCAGACATTACCTGTCATGTGCACTCATTCATAACCTGTCATTAAATCTGTCATTAAATCTGTCATCATTAATACCATTCCCAGTTTTCATCAGGTGGATCTAGATCAAGTACTTACCGCTTCCAAAATCATTCATACTCACTCTCACCCCATCCCCAGTGTTTTAAAGTGAAACATGGACTTCCATTTTTTATAGAAGCACTTCTTACTTTTTCATCTTTCAGAGTAAGTTTATTAATGAAGTGAGATGAATGCCTCCATTCATATTACCTTTTTACAGAGAATGCTTGCGATGCATCCAATCCTTTGTCATTCATCAAGCATCGTCATTTTTGATATTCCTGTCCTTCATCAGTTATCTCAGCGTTGTCCACGTCTTTTACAGACAGTTTCTCTTTCCTGTACTACTGTGTACAATATTGATCTTATCGTTTGTCACACAATCCACACAGCAATACCATCCTAAACGACTTTCACCCATATGCCTTCTAGTGATTCCTTCCCACCTTCACACCTTTCTTGCTTAGACTTATCCTCCTAGTTCTAGCTATATTATGCAAGTCATCCATCTCTGTTGCTCGTATTTCTTACCTGTCTTGGCTGAGATAAAGTTGGGTTTCACCAGTACATCAGATTATGGAAGCTTTTTGCACAGTTTGTGCTTAAATTTTTTTCTGGTCACCAAAGGCTTTGGTGCATTTGTGATAATTTTTTCCTTTTATGACTGCTGTCAACTTTGACTTTCCCACTACAATACTTACTGGACTGCTTCTGAATATGTAAACTCATCCACAGCTTATAATTCTTCAGCACACAAACTGTGTTCTCCCATCCTTTTCAGAGAATGGCATCTTATTTTAATTCACCTATTTTTTCAGCATACTTCTCTCTCATACATCATTGATATGATCCTTTGTATCTTGCTTTACCATTGATTTAGCTAACAACACAGCATCATCTGCATACAGTAAATAAGATAACTTTCATTCTGTTTTTTCTTGTTGAAGTATTACATCACTATTATTCCATCTTACATCTTATGTTCCATCCACGGCGACATCACATGACTTTAATGCACTCTAACGTTAATCTCAAACCACTTACATTATCACATACTCTCAGATAAGCACTATATCAATTTTAAAAGCTCTTAAAAGTATTCAGGTCTTCCATACATGCCATATGGAATCAGAACATATATCTATCTGCCTATTTCTTCGATGCTCTTTCCCTCTGGGAACTCCCATCAAGTGAGTGACCACAGCAAAAGTCTTCACTTATCCCTGTCCTTACATGCCTCCCACACTTATCCATGGAAAGGTCTGTGGGACCTGGCTGTGGAAAGGGAGCTATGGTTTCACTGCATTACACATGACAGCTATAGGCTGAGTGTGAATGAATGTGGCTTTTTTTTGCCTGTTTTCCTGACACTACCTTGCTGAAGCAGGGGGTAGTGGTGCTGTATCTTGTGGGGCAGGGTAATGCTGGGAATGGATGAAGGCAATCAAGTATGAATATGTACATGTGTATATATGTATATGTATGTATATGTGTATATGAGTGGATGGGCCATTCTTCCTCTGATAATGAAGATGAACTTGATATGTATATGTGTGTGTATGGGTGGATGGGTTGTTCTTCGTCTGTTTCCTGGTGCCACCTTGCTTACGTGGGAAACGGTGAACAAGTAAAATAAATAACTGCCACTTCAACCAGTCTTGCATTCACTTCATACATCATTATTACTTAATCTCTTGTATCAAAATTGAAGATACATTGAACCAGCTCCTCCCAAAACATAACTCTTTCACTTCTTACATCACCAGGAGCATAAGCACTAACGGTCAACCATCTCTTGTAGCTTACTTTCATTTTAATCCATATCCTGAGGCTCATTTCTTAACATTCTTTCACATATTCCCACATCTTGTTCAGTTGATGTGTCATTCCCCTTCTTTGCTCTTGCCTTTATGCTAACCCCAAACTTTGCCTCTAGGGCGTTCCCAACCCATTCTTCTGCCTATCTTTAACCCTTGATTTCTCTCAGAGCCAGAAAATCCAGTTTCCTTTCTCCAAATATACTACCTATCTCTCCCCTTTTCACATCTTAGTTGGCTTCTAGTTCCTTGCTCCTGCTCGATTCAATTGCCTTCTGCAACACTCTTCGCTGAGAGCATGAGTAGCAATAAGAGTAAAAAGGCCAGAAAACACAGTTAAAGCTTAGCAATATTGAGATATATATATATAAATCTCGTATTTATTTTGGCATATGAATTAAGATGGTATAAAGGAGGAGTAAATCAATAAATGCTTTTTGTTGAAAAGATTGTATGATTATAGTAGTATGCACAGAAAGATTTGCATATGAGACTAAAAAGTTATGGTTGTTCATGTGAATTATAAAACGATGTATGTATATACAGCATTAGATTTTTTGAGAAAAATTAAATGATATATTAAGATTTAGTTCAAACGGTTATTGTTTTTGAAAATCCTGTGGTGAGTGGGAAAATGTTGTATGTAATTGCTTTGTGAGTGGTGAGTGTTGGGGCTTAGGTAATAACACCTTACCACTGACTCATGATGACATAAGATTGCATGGGTTGCTGTAGGGTAGTTGGGTAAATGAGCATGCATCAACCAGGCTCATAAGAATGATGTAAGTTTTAGAAGTTGATGCATTGGTGGATATACTATTATGGAGATTAGAATATTGTTCTAGTACCCTTTGAAGAAGTGCACTTTGTCTCATTATTGGTGATAGAGTTTCTGCCTCTTGTAGATGTAAGATTTTTGACTTCAAAAAAAAATATCAAATTTCCTTGCCAGTTATGAGGCAAGTGCCATTTGTTTTTGTGGTGATACACACAAAACGTGCCAACAAAAGTTGAATTGAAGATTATTTAAGGTGAGCAAAAGTTGAATGGAAGATTGTTTAAAGTGAGAAGGCAATATTCTGTTGAATCTAAAGAAGCATAAATTTGGCAACAGTTAATACTGTACTGTGCTATTCATTATGATGTATGATTTCCATTCAGAGAAATGACCACTATATATGTCCATTTCACCTTGTCAGTTCTGTGCCCTGTTGCTTAAAAAGTGGTTGTATGATGTGCTTTAGAACAGGAATAAGGTGCCTGCCTTAGAGATGTTAAAGATGCTGTAGCCAGAAAAGCTGTGTAGATGTAAGTGAAATAAAATGAAATGCATATTTATCAATAACTTATTTTCTTTGTTATTGATGAACTCCTTCATTGAAAAATTTGGATACATTATGAAAGAATGTTTTTGCATTGAATGGTACTTTCACATTTAATGTACAAGTGTCAATTATATATATGTGATTAATCAGAGCTTTTGATAATGTCCAGTGACCTCAAAATGTGCACCAAACTCTTGTACCCCTTGCCATCTGTCTTCAGCTTTGGCCAGCATATGTGTGTCTTGTATGTGTGTGTACCACACACATACATTGATTTTGCACTGGAAAGTAGATAAAAGGAAGTATAGAGTCCAGAAAGAAAACAACTTTTATACAAGATCATGTGACATGGAGTTTAGATAATTTTTTTCTTGAATTCAATATATTTCCTGCCATATGATTATGGCTTTGCACAGTGGCAGTATCATAGCCATTGTAATTAAGAGGTGCTGCTATTGTGAACCAATGTGGTTAAGAGTTGCTGCTATTGTGAACAGGCTCAGAATGGGGAAAGTTGTCAAGTTTCAGTCCCTCAAGGGGATCTTTAGTTTCTAAAGTATCCAAGTCTCACCCTGCCTCACCCTGAAACTAAAGGGGGAGGCATTGACCAACTCCATCTGGGCATTTCTTTAAAGTATAGACAAGTACCTGAGGTGTGCTTGGACTTTTTAATTTTTTGACAATTTTGGAGCCTTGCTGCCTCAGGAAACACTGCACTGGAGTTGCCCTCTGCCAGTGACCTGTCAGTGGTGGAGCACAAATGTCTTGAAGAAGTGGCACTGAAATCTACCAGTTATGCTGAGGAGTAAAAGAGAAGAGTGATTGAGGATAGTGGCACTGACTGCAGATGGGATGACTGATGAGAATAAAAGAAGGGAGCTTGAAGGGAAGTTTAAAAGTTGTAGCTTGGATGTGCTGAGATTAAGGAAACCCATAACCTCAGGCAGGGTGTATGGAGCGAAAATGGAAATAAAGAATGCAAGTTATGGGAGGGCATGGAAAGAGGAATGGTATGGACAGAAATTATTGAAAATTATTAGGGAAAAGGGAAAGAAGGATGTGGAATTCTGCTATCATAGAGAGTGTGGGAGGGTATAACAGAGCATGGTTGGAATGGATTCAAGAATAGTGTGGGTGAAAGGAAGGATTGGAGTCACGAAGTATGCATGGGTATGTGTACATGTGCTTGTGAATATGAAGACTGTATGAGGTAAGAATGAAATGAAGTATTTCTGCAGAAATTTGAATGACTGTATAAATGGATTTTAGGAGGAGAGATACGTGGTTGTAATGGGTGATATCAACTTGAAAGTGGGATGTGATGAAATTGGTGAGATAGTTGGTAAATGGGGAGTACTTTGAGTGAATGAGAATGGAAATTATCTTGTGGATGTCTGTGCTAAGGGGCTTTTATTCCTTGCAAACAAGTTTTTGTCAGCACAAGATGATCCACTGGTATACATGGATGAGAACTGATGGAAGAGAAGAGCAAAAAGCTTTGATTGACTGTGGCAGTGGATGAAAGATTGATAAAGGCTGTGCTAGATGCAGTTGTGAGAGGATTCTTTGGAGACTGACCATTTTGCAGTTCTTGTGGGGATGAGGATCAGGGAGAAGTGGAGGTATGGTGTAAGGAAGAATGGAGATGTAAAAAGTGTTGGCAAACAAGAAAATGAATGAAAATAAAATGCAAGGAGTAGTATGAAAGCAAGGTAGCTGAAAGTTTAGATGGAGGTGCAGGGAATATAGGGATGCAGTCATATCTGAATAAGGTGTTTAAAATGCTTAGAGAAATAATATTAAAGTTTGTGGAATTAGTAGTTGGAAACAAGGTCGTGGGATATAGGAATAAAAAGGGCCATGCATGGTGGATCGAAGAGATTAGAAATGCCGTGGAAGAGAAGAAAGGAATGTACCTGTGGAAGTTCAGCAAAGGAGGAGGGAAGAATTTATATGAAATGTGTAAGTGGAATGTTAAAAAATCTGATAGAGGAAAGCAAAGAAAGAGTGGATGTGGGGAAAGAAAGACAGGAAGAGGGGAGAGAGTTAAAGTATTTAAGCACTGTAGACTGGAAGAGGTGAGATATAGTAAGTATCTAGGAGTAATCTTGGGTAAATTTGGTTATACAGAAGGAGAGATAAGGGAGAGAGTAGTACAGGGTAGAAAAGTCATTGGATCCCTTCACAAAATAATGAAGGGTAGAGGTGCAAGTATAGAAGTGGAGAGAGGGTTAAGAGACAGCATAGTCCTCCCAACACGACCTGTGTAGCTGCAACATGGACATGAAACTATTTACAGAAGTAAAGAATCCAGGCTGTGGAAATGAGCTATTTGAAAGGAGCATGTGGTATGACTAGATGGAATCAAGAAAGATTTGAAGGGGTGAATGAAAGATGTGGTAGGGCAGGGAATGAATTGTTGAGTGGGTGAACATAATACTTTGAGGTGGTTTGGACATGTGGAAAGAATGCAAGACTGGGAGTTTACGTGGAGAGAGAGTATGATACAATCAAAGGGGTTGGTGTAAGAGGTAGACCACATGTGACACTGGCAAATAGAGTGGAAGAATACTGTTGGGAGAGAAATTGTAGAAGAATGTATGAAATGGTGTATGCATGTTAGGGAGGTATGTAAGGCCAGAGAAAAGTGGAGACTTTTTCTGTAGGCACCCCTTTGATTAGAGTTCCTGGAGGGAATGGGCTTCAGAGATTCAGATAAATAGATATAGTTAAGAGTTTCTGTAAGATTGGTTTTATATAGTATGTCTATTTCATGCTTGCAAAATACTGTAAGCTCTATATTACATTGTTGTTTTGTTTCTGTATTTGGAATATTTTTTAGTCTTGTGCATCACTATATTTGCCAAAGATTTTCATTATGTTGGTTCAATTTTTCTTCATGGCATGTCTGATGTTATATGTAACCCTTAAGGGTTAATAGAGTTAGCAAAATAGATAGTCATATAACTACCTTCAATTTTCCTGTATTTAATTCTTAACTTGAAATCTGCTTATGCAGCAAGTGTTATTCCTTCATGTATTAGGATGATTAATTGGCTGAATATGTTTTTGATTATTTTTAATTGTAATTCGGGATAGAATCCTCATGAACTTATTCAATCAAGGATATATTTCACATAGGCTACATGCATAGTGAGAGTGTATGTAGGTGCTAAAAAATTTTCCGGTTGGTGGATGTAACTTACGTTGACGGGCTTAATGACCCTGGCAGTTGATAGGATTAAGCCTAGATAACCAGCCTATATTTCATTGATTAATAATGTTATTCTATAATGATAACATCTTAAAAATGAAATGTTTGAAATCTGGGGCGAATGGATTTTGGAGGACTCGAGTGACGTTTTGTGGTGCTGGGGATGGATGGTGGGGTTAAGCTGGGGTTTGATGATAGGTCAGCTGGGGTTTGAGGTTGTGGGGTCAGCTGGGGTATTGTGGTGATGGAGATTGAGGATGGGGTTAGCTGGTGTAGCTTGGTGCTGGGGTTGGAGGGTGGGGTCAGCTGGGGTAGTGTGGCATCTGTGGCCTGTCAGGCGCACGTGTTCCTGGCGTAAATAATAGGATCGGATCAGACTTCACCACCGATAAGGCTTTTTATCTCCCCTTTATTCCCCCCACGCCCCATCTCTTCTCCCCTCCCCCTCCTCCCAACCTGCTATGCAAATTCCTCCTGTACGAGCTTGTTACGGAGGTGACGGGAAGAGAGGTGCTGTTTCGTCACGTCCAGAGTGACGTGACCGTCTTTTGTTCCTGGTGCGTCACGGATTCGCTTCTGCCACGGTGCATGGTTGAGTCGGGCTCGCCAGACATTTCCATCGTGTTATTACAATATGTGTGTTACGGGGAGAGAAAGTTGACCCGTCCCTTAACCATGAACATATGTGCCATGTCTCTGTTCCTGTGTGTGTGTGTGTGTGTGTGTGTGTGTGTACATACACCCACACACACCCCAGCGTCAGCCAGATACCCAGTTATCGACCAGCTCCGAAGGGGAAGCACGAACACCTGGGTTGGGTGTAAGCCAACTGCCAGAACCCTGGATTCGAACCCAAGCGGCCCCGGACGGGCCCGCGGTGACTCATGGTCAGCAACGCACTCCACCTCACCTGAGGTTGCGCCCTTTTTATCCCTGAAGATCCAGATAGATTCTTTCTTTCAGACGCAGATCCAGTGTCAGAGACTTTATGTAATGTGGATTTTGGACTCAGATTTTACCTCTCGCTCTCTCTCTCTCTCTCTCTCTCTCTCTCTCTCTCTCTCTCTCTCTCTCACCTTTATATATCTCTTATTTATCATACACGTCTAATACCTACCGGTAAAGAAAGGAATCTTTCTCTCTCTCCTCACCAAAGTTACCAGCCTCGACACAGGAGGACGCGACCAACCAACCTTTCTGGCAGACAGAGCCTCCCCCTCTTCCATCCTTGCCCATGACCACTACACGACCCTCCCGTCACCAACTCCTACATTATTCAGACCACCGCCATTTTTACGCCCCTCGCATAATAGCCGGGATGACAAGGCAGATCTCAACCCTGATGGCATATTAATACTTCCGCAAAGGAGACTCGGAACACACACACACACACACACACGAGCTGCAGTCGGTGGAAAGCGTGTGCGGCGATAATATCCACGTCGACGGACGGGAACAATCACACGGCAATTGGAAGGGTCCCTTTAACCTGGCCGGTTGGGTTATCGGGCAATAGTGGCAGATGAATGAGAGCATAACGGCAGATGGGTAAGATGAAAGTCCCACCCTTACTCAACCCTCTCCCGGCCACCCCCTCCTCACCAAGGGGACGTGGGTATGAGGAGGAACCATACTGCACTCACATTCGCCATCGTTGCCCCACTGTGATTTCTAGCATTGTCTGTATCGTAGATCTGCTCCCCTCCAGGGGTAGAGATAGTCTCAAGGGTAGCTATCCCCAGTGGAATCTGTATCTGAAGTTTTTTTTATGTTCAGGAGCGTCATCGGCTAACTGAAGTTGCCTTGAACCTTTCCTAAATGAAATAGATTGTGTGTAGTCCAACTCCATGTCGGGAACTTCCATTTTGTATATCATACACTGGAGACGTTGTACTGTATAGTGTGCATTTTGTTTACACTCTTACTTTACTCTGTTGTGGGACGGTAAGGTGATCTGATGTAGCATTATTTCCTGACTTTGATGCTGAGTCGGGCTCCCTAAATCCACACACTCGTTTTATCGTGTTGTCACTTCCATATGATACACCTAACCTATAATAGAAGGCCCTAATAATGATCCAGAAATTTAGGGTCTGAATGTATCTTAAACCCTAAATCTTAACTATCCTTCTAGACTTTGACCCGTGAGGTATACGCTCTTATGCATTACTGTAATTTCTTCGTAATTTCTAAGACTAACCATATCATCTAAGTGTAATTAAACTCTACATTAGATGCATCATAATTTTTTTCATGCACGTTCGCCATTTTCTGTGTTAGCGATGTAGCGTTAACAACAGACAAAGAAATGGCCACATTTACTCACACCCAACCTTCTAACTTTCGTGTATAATGCAGCGAGACAGGAGCCCTCTATCCACAGCCAGGCCCCACAGATCACTCCGTGGTTTATTATCATTACTTTATATTTTTTTAAAAGAATAAAAAGCGAATATTCAAATAGAGCGTTGTCCTCGGCGTTAGCGGCCCTTTTGAAACATTATACCGGAATGAAATTGCAATATCCTTTTTTCTTTTCGAATGGCTTGATATATATCTCAGCCACACACACACACACACACACACACGGACGGACGGACGGACGGAGCAGGAAGCATCCTCTTACCCTGCATACAAATATATAGTTCTCTGCAACCGGATCATGCCAGATAAGCTGAACGTATTACGTTTACGAGTGGGAAGACCAGAAGGTCCTCCCCCAGTCCATAGAAAACATGAGATAAAGTCTAGCCTCCTAATAGAGCTGTCAGCCATGCAATAAATTATCATTAAATTGATAACGAGTGATGGACAACTCCCTCCCTGCCTGACACTCGGCCAGTAAGGCCCCTGTGGTGATCATTGCCGTGTAGAGGGAAGCCTGCACTGCATGAAGTGATTGCCTGGCTCAAAATTGTCAGCTTAGGGATGGTTCCCGTCATTGCCCTATTGTGAAATGGAGCTTAAAAAGACAAGTCATATTGTTTGTCTTTTTTTTTATTTGAGAAAATTAGCCAGAAGCAATACACCATATCAGCTTTTTCCACACTGCAAATTTGTATTTTCTTGCAGTCGTTATAATGCAGATATGAACTGCAGCAGAAATGAATTAAAAATATCAAAGCTTTTATCTTGTTTCCGCATATATATATATATATATATATATATATATATATATATATATATATATATATA